>VDFB02124303.1:0-82621 GCA_007258455.2 Sequoia sempervirens | reverse complement strand
CCTATTGATATAGATTCTGAGCCTGAGCCACAAATTCAAGCAGGATCGGAGACGACTGAAACACCACAGGTTGATACATCAGGGACAGTCTCTCCGCGAATTGAAAATATTGTTCAGTCTTGTTGGCTCGAGAAGTCTTTGGGAAGACAAAGGCGTGAACCGTCATACAATCTTGATTTATCTGAGTTTGGTGAGCCCTATCAGAGGAGATCAAACAAGAAGATAAAGAAGCAAGTGCATATCGAAAAGACCCCTGAATCAGAGATTGTGATAGAAGTTGCAGTGCCTCCAGAAGGTAAAAGCTTGGACGAGGTCGAAGTGGGTGATTTTACATTCACTAAGGCAAATCTTGGCAGGATCACACGAGAGACAGATGTATCTCTTCTCAAGATTGTTACCAATAATCTTGAAGAGCGTATCACGAAGGATGGAGAAGATAAGGTTTTACTCAAAACTGAAATTAGTCAACTTCGTCAATACATTTCTGATCTTGTTCATGGGAATCCAAATAGAGCACCTGTTCTTCCTCAGCACACACCTGCAGAGAAACGAAAATTGGATCAGTTGGTCAGTCATGGCAAACTTTTGGATGATTGGATTGACAGTTTAGTTGCTGCCGGTAAAACTCTTCTTGCAGATTTGTATCAGATGAGGAGTGAGGCACACAAACTCCGTCAGGGTATTCAGTTACTGGATATTGCAGTTGCAGAGAGTTTGGCAAAGGATCGTGTTCTTGTATCTCAGTTATCAGTTGCATGCGATGCTTTGGAGGAGATCGAAGATCAAGAGAAAGTCTTCACTTGGAAAGAGCAGCACCTTCTCAGAACAGAAATATGTGAGAAAATCTCTTCCAAGTTATTTTCACTGAAGGATGACGTAGTTGGAGTGCTTGCACTTGTCAGTGGCTTCGTTGTTCAGATCCCGTGTCATTATCTTCTCGAAGATGGCACGTATGTTGAGTTGGAAAAAGTTCAAGCGGAATTTGAGAAGCTGATTTTTGACAGCCTTGAAGGTGAACCTAGGGCGCCAAAATTAGAAAATGTTTCAGTGATTGCAGCCAGTTTGAGAAAGGCGACTGAAGAATGCAAAGATGGTGTGCACACAATTACTGAAAGTGGCAGAGAACTAAAGAAACGGACTGTTATTTTTAGCAGCATCAAAGTGCCAGATGACAGGGAGATCGATGAGTTCTTGGTCGAAGTGTTAGACCGAGTTGACATGGAGTGATCTGTCAGTTAGAATGTGCAGTTAATTTCTAGGGTTGAGTCCTGAGCAGCAGTTAACTTGACTTCCAGTCTTCAGTTCACTTGCTGACTTAATACATGCTTATCTCATCCTCGGAGTTATCAACACAGGAGTTAGGGTTAGGGTTTCCAGTTAACTGAAGGTAGTGGCCAGTTAACTTTGCTTTAAATAAGGACGTGCATGCTTGCACATTGTCCAATTAGGTTATTTGTACCAGTTAAACTGAGGGTAGTTGCCTAGTTAACTGTATAGTTTACTTCATTAGGGTTAGGGCGCATAACTTGCATGCAGTGCAAGAACTGTAGTGAACTCAAGGTGATTTTAGGGTTATCTACACCTTGATGTATATAAATAAGAGCTTTTGCTCATTTGTAAATAACTTTTGCTTGAGAGAGAAATATATGCTGCGCCTACCTTGCCCTCAATATTGCTCTTTATGGTATTTGTTCATGTGTCTTCATTATTGCAATTGATTGTTATGCCACATAGGGTTTCGAAAGATTGTAATGCTGGATTCTTCCATAGTTTAGAGAAATCTGTCTTGTGAATCTTTTATTGTTATGATCGAACGTTATGCCACACAGGGTTTCGTAAGATTGTCATGATAAAACCGTTTTGTGAAGTGTTTACTATGCTGATCGAGTGTTATGCCACACAGGGTTTCATAAAGTTTTCATGGTGAATCTTCTCTTAGATTAGGAAAATCTGTTTTGTGAATCTTTTGTCATTACGATTGAGTGTTATGCCACATAGGGTTTCACAAAGATTTTGATGATAAAAGCTGTTTATGAGTCTTTACTATGCTGATTGAGAGTTATGCCACATAGGGTTTCATAAGATTATCATAGCAAATTCTCAAATCTGTTTTGTGCTTAATAAACTTGTTCAGATTGAGATGATAGTTGCGCCACCTTGCCTTCAAGTAGAGAATCTGAATGCGTTTATCGTCTGATAGTCATAACCTTGCTCCGTTTCCTCTTGCTCTGTTTTCCTGAGGAGATTGGATAGATATAAGTTGTAGTTTAGTTGATTTGCGAAACCAGAGAAAACTCAGCTGCAACGTGTAAGTTCTTTCAAGAAAGCCTTGTGCCTCTAGCAGCTGAAACAAAAAGACAGGACATAGTTTTAGCTTATTTTCCTTTGCAAGTACATTTGTCAAAGCATAACGAGGGAGCTTCCCCTCCATAATTGAAGAGCACTCATTGCGTAGTGTGCATAGGCTGTTCATAACAACTTCTACTCCAGAGGTGTTAGTTGTTACGCCAACAGTTTTTTCTGGCGCAGCCGTGGGGCACGAGGCCTTGAAATAACTTCATACATGTCACGGATATGACTATCTGGCGTCCTACTGCTCCAGTTCAACAACCAGAACTAAGTCCGCCTGTTATTCAGCCGAATTTAGCATTCATCGAAGCAGAACAGTCAGATATCATCAGTAGCTTGCGCACTTTTATTTTTGAAAATCATACATCTACATCTCAGTGGAGAAACGCAGCTACTACTCTGGATAAAGAAGAAGAAAAAGCAGATCTTGCAGCAGGTAGACCAGTTTTGCCACCTCCCGCGTGGGATTAAGCATCCTGGCTTATCAAGTTTACATCAGAAGAAGGAGAAGAAATCCTCCTATACAGCCAGATCCTGTTTTTGAAGAAGCTCCTGATCAGTTTACTGAATCAGAAATCTTAGAAGAAGAATCTCCCACTCCAATTGCAGAGATGGGTGATCGTGTTATTAATAACAACAACAATGGTGAAGATCACAACGGTCGTAATGCAAGAAACGCAAGACGTCCAGTCCCCTTGCCTTGGGGTGACAATATTGGACCGTTGGCTTTACCAGGACATCATGAATTGCCCAAAGGATCACGCAAGTTTTTCCCGAGATTTCATGGCGATGGTTCAAAACATCCAGATGAACATTTATCAGCATTCACGGCGGCTTGTTCCGTTTTGCATGTTGGACATGAGGACATCGCCGTTCGTCTTTTCGTGGAGACTCTTGAAAACAACGCAGCAGATTGGTTCAATAATCTTGAGCCAGGAATTATCACCAGTTGGGCTGTCATGAGCGAGAAGTTTTTGGCAAGATTCAAGCCTGCCGAAGACAATCATAGATTATTTGCACAACTCTCAAATTCGAAGATGGAAAAGCATGAACCGATGAGAGAATTTGTGGCAAGGTTTAATCGCCTTGTTACACGTCTTTCTCACACTTTGAATCCATCTGATGAGATTTTGATGAGTTCTTTCATCAACGCATTGCCGTCAGAAATTGCCTTTTTCTTGAAGATAGCCGAAGAAGATGATTTAACACGCCTTCAGGAAGAAGCAATCAAGCTTGAAGATAATATGATTACAACCGGCAAGATGAAAGATGATTCGATCAGGCCGCTCGTGCAAGCGTCGGCCGATCCGTTGCTACAGAAGGTAGCAAACGAGGTGACGATACTAAAACGGCAGTCACCACCTCAAGGGCAACCAGCCTTGCCCTCACCACCTTTTCAATCACAACCAGCATATCAGCCGAGAAGGAATAACTTTCAGCCGTACAATAATTTCAAGTCAAAGTTTCCGCAAGGACAACCGAGACAAAATAATGAAGCTGAAAAGGTTACGGTCTTTTGCACTTTCCATGATTCAGCAGAGCATACCGGCACTACTTGTCCGGAAAATCAAAGAATGAATCAGCTCATGGGATTTGCCGATTCTGCTCCTAGTTCAGATTTCATACCTACCAGTTCAAATGTCGTCTCTTCACAGCCAGACGAGTTTGATGGCGACTCCGCAACGGGATATTTTGATCGAGAACCCGTTAATGAAGAAGAAGAATCCCGTCGTTTTTCTCTTGCAGTGAATCATGAGAATATCACCTCACCTGTGTTCACACGTGCTCAACATTTCAAAGCACAGAAGGAGGAAGAGGAAAAGCGGAATTTGAATACAAAAGCAAAGGAAGTAGCTTCTACTTCCAATCAAAAACCTTCACAAGAAAATATCTTGCCAGCGGCTTTAGATACGTCTTCAGCAAGCTTTGACATCGTTTCTTCCATGATGAAGACGAAGGTACAGATATCTCAACTGGAGTATTTACAAGATCATCCAGAACAGTTGGATAGGATCTTGAACGTTCTTAAGAAGAAGAATGTCGTTCAGCCGACATTGTTACAATCCTCAGTTCCTGCAGAAGAGAAGCCGAGGCCGTTTTATATATCTCTATATATAGGAGGTTTCAAGCTGAGCAATTGCATAATTGACAGTGGAGCTTCGGACAACGTAATGCCCTTACAGATTATGAATGCGTTGGGACTTTCGTGCACCCCGACTCAGGAAAAGTGTTATTCACTTGAGTCTAAACCGGTGCCGTTGGTTGGTCAACTTAAAGATGCGCAAGTGAGGCTAGCGTCATGTCCAGAGAAGAAAATTATGATGACTATCCTTGTAGCTGATATTCCTACCAGTTACGGGATGTTACTTAGTAGAAGTTTTTGCAAGGATCTTGGAGGAGAAATACAGATGGATTGGTCGTTCGCGACAATCCCATTAAAGAAAGGTACTTTTAAATTAGAGCCGGAAACCAAATCAAAGTTTACAGTGGTTAAGTCCCAGGACCCACATGCTCAAGTGTTGTATCAAGATACGGGTCCAGGCACATACGCTATGGTGTCTGAAGTGACAGATGATTGTCAGAATTTTGCACTTTCCACCGAATTATCAGAAGAAGAATCAAAGGTGTGGACGATGCAGTTTGATGGCAGTTGTTCGACTTCAGGTTCCGGAGCGGGGGTAGTGATTATTTCTCCCGAAGGTCGTTTATATCCTTTTGCATATAGGTTGCAATTCGATTGCACTAATAATACTGCAGAATATGAGGCGCTTTTGTTAGGTCTCAAAAACGCGAAGGATATGGGAATCAAGCTGCTTCAAGTTGAAGGAGATGCAGAGCTGATCGTAAAGCAGGTCAGAGATCAATTTCACGTAAGAAAGAATCGTCTCCAGAACTATAGGCAGAGAGTATGGAATGCAATCGATTGGTTCGATGCATTTAATATCAAATACATTTCAAGAATGAACAATAGCAAAGCTGATGCGCTTGCAGTTTCAGCCGCTCTTTTTATGCCTAACTCTGACTTTCGTCAGAACTCATTTGCTATTGAGCTCATCTATAGACCAGCTGTTCCTGATAATTCAGACAACTGGCAAGTCTTCAGTGATGATGAAGATATTAAAGAGTTTCTCGTCATGGGAGATAATTACAAAGAATTTTTCTTTGAAGGGAGTTCAACTCCTCACAGAGAGTCAATTACTGAAGAATCTGAGGTTATAGAATCTGGAATCATACAGTTGAAAGGAAATCAGATTCCTAAAGGTTTTGTATCCTTGGAGGATATTTTTGACAGGCATGATCGTTACATCCAAGATCAGAAGAGGTCAGGGGTGAATACTTCGTCAGAATATAGTCAAGTCAACATAGGTACTGAAGACAAGCCTCGGTTTGTGAATTTGGGCAAATGCTGTACTACCTCATACAGATTATTATTTATTTCTATCTTTTCCAATATGTTAAAACTTTAAACATATTAATGATTGGAACTTGCCATTCCCCCAACTGCCTCTCATTGTAAATTCATTCATCAGTGAAATATAATTGTAGATAATTTTATATTGTTTTTCATTAACTTATCTTCCCATTTTAATACTTTTTTAAAGAGATTGTTTTTTGAGCCTTCCTTTCCAATGACTTATAGTGTAGTTAGTATCATCACAGCATCAAGTATCTTTCCTAATACAATCTGAGTGTCCAAGATGGACATGTGAAAGGAATCATAACGTTTACCATTCTCAAATAGTTGGTAGTAGGGTTTCCCTAACATATTTATGAATTTAATGCCCCTTGAATTTGGTTTGGTAATTTGTCTATTTCTTTATGAGTGAATTCAAATAAAAGACGTCAAAATTAGATAGAATAACCCCTTGAAAATCTACATGAATTAGTGTTGGTCGCATAGCATATCCTCCTTTGTTGATTATGTAAATCTGTGTTACATACAAACAATAATTTACCTATTCTTGGATTTCATTTGAGATACTAGCACTTGCAAAGAATGTGTTCGATATGCACACAATGAGAAAATTTTGGATGCACCTGATCTCAATTAGACTAGATATATGGTTTTGACATCATCATACCAGGTTGTTCATTAGAATGAATTGAGATGTCAACAGTATGGTTCTGGGGTGCAAATTCAGATAGAGCAGTAGAAGAATCTTCATGAATTCCTCCGTGTAAGCTATTGTATCTAGTCTCAGCTGGCACCCAGTCTTCTGGTCTATCTTCTCTTGGCCTGTAATAAAAAGGAGCTAATTAATGTATCAATTTGAGAAAAATATGCTTGAAACTTCTGCTTTATGTGACCAAGGGAACTTCAGTAACACTAAGCCTTTAGTAATTCAGTCAGATCAAATCACTTTCTCTAATGGGTTAATGTGATTATGTTAATATATTCAAAAGAAACATGGCTGTGATGCATAAATCAATTAATTCTCGGAAACACTAGGGTAAATGCTTCTTGTTAAGTATTATATGCGTACAATGGAAGTGAGAAATAATGCCACCCTTTATCTTGTGCATATGCATGCAACAAGAGCAAACCAAACTGCAATACAGTCAATCCTGCTTCCCAAATAGTCACCACATTTGGAGTCCACACCTACAAAATTCCAAAGAACCTTACTTTAGATTGACATATATCAAACAAGTTAAGAGTATTCAGACAAACCCTATCCAAGAAATTGTGTATCCTATGGTTGCCATAGTTTCATCCTTCAGGAAACAATCTCCAAGTTAAAACAGATATGTGTGTGTGTGTGTGAGAATCAGGTATTTATATGCAGGAACATATTGGAAACATATGAATCAGGAATTTACATGTAGGATCATATTAGAACCTTAGCAATTAATACATCAGTCCCTTTCAGAAGGCTAGATTGTTGTTGATAGATGACAAATAAGCTCTTATATTTTGTTCATATTTTTTCCTCGTATGCTTCATTAATATATTACAATCAATTAACTTATTTTGAGTTATTAGCATCGCTAGCCACTGTATTTTTTGTTATATTATGTCTTCTCCTTCAAATGCTCTGAATTTGATGTAGTGGAAAAATGATAATTAATTTTAGAGGTCAACAAGATATCAAAAGATTTCCCATTTCCTGTATACTTTTATACTATTTTATTACAACACCTTGTCTGACCTAACTATACGTGCTTCCAATTCAGTCACTTGGAAAGTCACCTTCCACTCTAGCTCAGATATCTCATACAGCCATCACTTGATCAATTTACTCCCTCAAAAGGAGTATGACTGAACATAGAGATTTAATTTCTTCAAAACCTTATACATATACACTATATATTGAGTACCTAATGTTAGCATAGAATTTTTTTTTAAAGTAGCAAGAACTGCTACCTTCAACTAGTTTATCTCCATTATATAAAAGGCTGGCCAAAAAGGTTAACAACCAGAACATACCTTGTAAGCTGTTGATCCAAAAGTGTAGGTAAGAGGTTCAAGATCATGGTGTGGCTAGACCCTTAGTTATTTTACGGCCATCCTCAAAACAAATTGACTGTTTGCCCATCAGATATTTTCATTATTACCCCTAGCTATCATTCCTAGTTTACTCTGGGAAATGTTTCAGTAATCATAACTCCTACAAACCTTTGAGAAAATCTCTAAGAATCTTTCCAAGGGCATTAATGGCTATAAAAACTCTTGTATAGGGTGTTCATCCATTTGTCAATTGCAAGGGGAAGGAGAGGAGTACATGGAGTTTCTATACTAAACATCCTATTAAAAATGTCATCCAACGTGCCATACTAAATATACTACTAAAAAGTGAAAAAATATCTCTCTTATGTTAATTGTTAAGGCCTAAACTAAATGAATCTTCCAGAATTACCATGGATCCTTTCTCTTTTGGAATTATAAAGGTCTCCCTAAATCTTGTAAGAAAAAGGAGAGGCAGCATCCTTAATGTTGGACTCTTTTGTGTTCTTCAGAAGGATTATAAAATTATTTTGGTCAAATGAGGTGCCTATCTCATTATGAAAGCAATGCAATCTAGCAATCTATCTTGTCTGTGGCTGTAATGCCTATCCCAATTCAGTTTCTGTGCATGTGATGTGAAATTTTGTAAATATTTCTCTAGCATCTTAATATCATGAGGCTCTTAGCTTTTCAGATTAGTTTTGAACCCAATTTTGTTTGTATGGGATTTCTTGCTAGCTATGGAACTTAGCTTTGGCTATTGTACTGAATTTTGATGGTCACAATAATCTTTGGGAGCAACAAAGGATGCCATTTTCCAGCCATGGCACACCTCATGCACAGGTTCTGATTGTTCTTGCATATTTCTTAGAGGAAGCATGTCCCTATAGAACCTGCATTCTTTTATCCAAGAAAAATGAGATAAGTCTCCAAGAATACGAATCAGGTGAGGAAGTGGTATAAGAAAAAGAAGGGCAGAGAATATTGAGATTGATATTCAAAACAAGAAAAAAAAGGTAACAAGAAATATTACTGCAATAACATGACACAAGAAAGCAAACATCTCTGCAAACCTTGCCAGTCAGGTTGAATAATGAAAGGGTTATAGGAGCAAAAACACATGAAAAGATTTCCCTTGTGAACCCCACCCTAATCCTTATTCTATGTGACAACACAAACCTTCTATAAAATTCTTTCACATGACAATAGAAATAACAAAATTATTGGTGATTGCTATATTTTACTTAAGCAGCCATAAGAAATTTAATTTAAAATCATTGGTTCAAGGATTGGGACTCTTGAATTTAAAATCCAAAGTCATCATATATGGATATGGTGCAAGCTAATTTTCTTTGTAAATTCAATCTGCCATATGCAATAAATTTAAATTTAGTGTGATGTAGTTCCTCTTGACATCTATGACATTGCATGATGCAAAGTGTTTCGTGGAAAAATTGCATTCTACCAAACAACAAGAAATCAAAGCGATTACTCTATTGAAAGGAGATTGCTAATCTCCCCAAGGTCTCTAGGATGTTGGTTAATAGTTTTATAAGATGACCCAAGGGAAATGTATTGTTGTTTAACAAGGGGCTTGGTGGGGATCTCCTCAATGTTTTGTTCATAGGCTAAGGAAAATTCTGTTTGAGGATTTGGACTTTTATAGGAGGAAGAGAAAGCATTAACCAAAATACAATTTAAACACATTAATCTAATTCCTACTCTAACCATTGTTGGGAAAAAGTGTCCCAATATTTCATTCCTAATGTTCAATTTAATATATTTCACATGCGCTTTCTATTTCATATTCTAGTGATTTTGTCTTCTTGTGGAGAATTGGCATCCCACTTGAAGGCCTACTAGACTTCATATTTTAACATATTTTGGCCTCACATGAGGAGGTAGACGTCCCACTTTGAGGTGGCATGGTTTGGCAATGTGTCAGCTTATTGTGGTGTGTGTAAGATCATCATGGAGTTAAATATTACAGATTATATGACATGTAATAGAATGTAAAAGGGAGGTTACATTGGAACCTTCACCAGCATTATGATAGGTTGTTACACTTTTCATGGAGCATCTTTTTGAAAGTTGAATAAGGACAAATTGGGGTGCCCAAGTTTGAGTAGCCAAATATCACAATCTATTGCAATGTAAGATATGATAGGAATATGCTAATAATAGCCAATCAGTTATGACAACCTTTGACACCTGTAAAGGCTGTAAGGAATAATCTAAAATTAGCCTGGAGAATCACAACCAAGGGAGGCATTGGATTTTTGGGCCTATGAAAGTTGAGTGTCAGACCTCTCTTGGATTGCTAATGGTTTTCCAAAACCATCTCATGCTTCCTATTTTATTCAACCTCTATAAAGTTGATGCTTGGAGTAGTAGTTTGTACAGTTGAATTGCAGGTATTGTTATGTTGCCTAATTTACTCCAAATTTACATGTTGATGAAACTCCCATAGTAGATTGTGTAGAGCTTCACTCTTCATTCATCCTTTCAGGTCGTGTTATTCTTCATTTGGTCCTCCCTCTACTTTGCACTAAGTTCGCCATTTATTTGAGAACCCTTTTGTTTTCAAAAGCATAGTGATGCTTTTTTCTCTTCAATGGTTCAAAACTTTGGAAGTCTATTTGTTGAGGAGTTCAAAGTTGCTTTTCTTTAAGGGATCAAATCTCTTCTTAGCCATTGATGCTCTTTTAGATGAAACAACCACACATGGTTTGAGCATTCATTAGAGCAGCTATCCAAAGGATTGCACCATTGGTTGATATTGCCATCTTGATAGAATTGTGGGTCCCACTCCTCATCAAGGTATATACAATTGAGATATCTCATGGAACCATTGATTTGTGAAGAGCAACACATAGAAAGACATCATGGGTTGTAAACCTTGTCAAATTGGTAGGTTTATGATGATGTGCTATTGGTCATGCAAGCAAGTTGACATTCACAGTGGGCCCTCATGGTCTTTGAACAAGTTTAGCAAAGAAAGGTGGTGATGTCACAATAGATACATGGCACCACCATGCAAAGCATTGAGATAAGAATGAAAACCATTTCCATTTGCACCATTGGCTAGCTTTGACACATCAACAACATTGCAAATATCTTTTAGTGGGATCCTCTTTGCAGTTCATGAAGATGCCATAACTTTGGTAGGTGCAGAATTCATTTCTTCAGTGATTGGGTGTAATGAAATAACTTGCACAATAGAAGAATATGATGGGAAATATGCTGCAAATACTTGATAATAACTAAGAACAACAAGCCACTTCGAGGGGGAAAACCTCCAAATATCTCCAATGAGAACACAATTAACAATATGATGATGAAATAAGACTCACAACCTCCTATATATACCTATTATGCCTAGGATATCACCCAGGACGACTTAAATAACCCTATATAAGCCCTAGGCCGGCCTAATTAACTAAATAACAATATAATAATGATAATGACTTAATTAGGAGTTAAGATAGCCACAAGACTATTCATAACCCGACGTACTCTAATATTAAGGGTGTAGCATGCCCCCCCTCTTCAAAGAAGCATTGTCCTCAATGCTAGGCAATTTGGGATGTTTTTGAATGAACTCCTCCTCCCATGTGACATCTTAAATTGGTAAATTCTTCCATTGCATGAGATATTGAGTGAATGTTCTGGTCCTTAGCTTCCTTATGTGTTAACAAAGTGTTGGTGTTACAATTCGCACCTCTGGAGTGCGTATTGGCAACAAAAAACTATGCACAATATTAACTGCTCTTCAAATTAGGAGGGGAAGCTCCCTCTTTTGTTGATATGCATAAAAAGTAAAGTATTCTAAAATCCTATCTTTTTGACTCAACTGGCAGAGGCACAAGGTTAAGAAACCCAATACATTGCAGCTAAGGTTTTTCTCTGGTTTCCACAGATCTTAGCTACAACTAGGCTAACGCTAAAATTATCCTATCTCCTCTAGATAAACAGCGCAAGAGGAATTAGGAGCAGGAATTGGTATACAATAAACTTTAAATTAGGATTCCCAAGGAGGAGGAACCTGTTGTGACCTTTTCACACATCACCCCATTCAAAATGGGGACCGCCTAATTTTTGCTCCATTCGGGTCTTTTGGCTTTGGTTTTGCGGCTGTCTCTCTTTGTTCCTTCTGTCTTTCCAGGGATGTGCCCATCTATGGGCCTAAGTTGAAATTTTGGCTAAGTCTGTGAAATTAGGGTTTTCATTCTTCGGGCTGGTTTTGGGTTAATTTAAGTGAGAAAATTGAAATCTAAGCTTTACATTGCAGTCAGGAGACTTTAGGCAGGTTCCCATTAAATTTTCACTGAATTTTAACAACTTACTATTTTTAGTAAGTACTCAATTTGGGACCTTATTCTCAGGACTTTTGAAATTCTGATTGCTACACCTTGTTTGAAGTGCTTCAAAGTACTTGCCTGCAAAATTTGAGCAAATTTTGACAACTTTATTTTTAGTAGTTCTAGCTTCGGGAGCAATTTTTAGGGTTTGCATGTGTGATTTTTCAATGCATGTCCGGATACTCTTTCTGGGTTTTTTGAGAGCTTCGCAATGATGTAACATGCAAGTCAAGTTGATGACTTACTATTTTTAGTAGGTACCCTACATGCGGACCAATTTTCTGGGTTTTTTTAGATCTTTCGGGCAATATGACATGCAACCAAGTCCAACAATCAGTTGATCACTTTTTTAGGCGCTTACTATTTTTAGCAGGTTCACTCCAGTAGCCCCCAGACCTTCGGTTTCATGCGCAGAGTAGTCCAGAATAGAAACGGAGTCAAACGGAGGTCATTTGAAGCACATGCAAGTTAGATTAGGGTTTCCAACTTTGGTACTCAAAATGAGGGGTAAAACTCGAGAAAAATGAAAAACTGATGTATCCCATCACAATCAGCATCTCTCAAGCAGTCTACTCATAAAATTTGAGTGCAATCCGAGTACTTAATATTTATAGTAAGTCACCTCCATAACAAGGCTAAAAATAGCAAGTCAGCACGGATGGCAAGTGTGAACAGGACAGTTAGGTCATGAGGGCCAAGGTGGGTGAAAATCAGGCCTAGAGAAAGTTGAAAATTCATGGAAATCACAAGGGCTCCAGAACTTTCTAAAAATAGTAAACGAGGGCAAGCAGGCTAAAAATTGGCTAAGTGTTCAGATATGTCCAAGGCAAGAAAAATGGAGCAACAAAGTCTTGAATGCACCCTAGGCATCATGGAGAACTTGAAAATATTCTAAGGTGTTGAAATTTGGAGCAACCCCCCCTAAATGCGCCCTAGGGAGAGAAGGCTTGAGAAAAAATTTCTAAGTTATGAAAATGAGAGTGGACCATCTCAAATACGCCTTCAGCTCAAACTAGACCCATGAAATGTGCCCATGAGAAGAAGTGGAGATAAAAGTTTTTCTAAGGTGTGGAAAACAAAAGTAGACCCCCTTGAATGCACCCTAGCAACAGGAGGTGATGAAATGTGCCCTTAGGAGGAAGTGGAGATAGAAAATTGTCTAAGTCATCAAAATGGAAGCTCACCCCATAAAATGCGCCTAGCTTGTGAAGAGGACTAGGAAACGCCTAAAACATGTCAAAGTGGAAGCAGGGGACCCCAAATGCGTGTTAATATTATATTCTACTTATGTTAATGGTCAATTATAGCTACAGTAGTTGTTAGGTAGCTAGTAGGTAGACATTTAATGTCTACAGTAGGTTTCCTCCTCTATAAATTGTAATCATCTTCTTTGTTAATAACAAGCAATTTCATAGCAAATTGTTTCATGGTATCAGAGCAGATCTGAGCCTCCCTTAGGGGAGGGCTCAGGATTCTGGGTAAATCCGTGGCTGCTTGGTCTGAGAATTTTCAAGGGCTTATGAAGTCTGTAATTCGTGATTCTTTTATCACATGAGACTGTCTAGGGTTAGGGTTTTAGAAATTTTCTAAAAAAATAAAATTCGAAGGCTGGGTCTGAGGTTGTGTTTTTTGAATCTACTTGCGTTTTGAAGGGTTTTTTTCAGCTTTTCTGAGCATGTTTTTACTCTCCTTCTGCCCACATTCTTCCTCTTCCTGGACGCATCTTTGTTTGCTTTCTGGGCGAGTTTCAAAAATCTGTAATTCGTGAAAAATCCTCACGTGAGATTTCGTGGCAGAGTCAGTGGCAGACTCTTGTCTCTTGTTGCAGAGCTTTTTATGTTTTATTTTGGATGTTTTTAGTCACCAACATTCTGTAGATCCAGGGAGGGTCTCCGTAGCAGCAGAGTGTTCTGAAGAATTTGTGACCAATTGTCATGTCCCCTTCTCGGTGACATCTATCAGACGACAGGATTGGCCTATCATACGACCCTCGTAGGCCGATGGACTGGATAAGGGGGTCACTTCGGAGCTTGGCTCAGCTTCAGTCAGCAGGGATTGATCAGTTGTTTTTCGTTCTGGCTCGATCGGAGGATATTTGCAGAATTGCTATTTTTAGCAGTTCTTGGCAGGCAGTGTGGGACCACTGCTATTTTTAGCAGTTGGCTGTGGCGGCATCAGGAATCACTTCAGAGTCTGTCAGCATCAGACGGATCAGTAATCGGGTTAGAAACAAGGGAGATATTAATATTTAATCGTATTGATTAAATATTAATTAATTAACGTTTATAATATAAAGTTATAATTTAATATTATAACTTAAGTGAATTCCTTGAGGGGTGCGCCATCATGAAAAAAGGGGCCAGTTTGATATTTTATTAATATTTAAATATTCAGTGGAGAACTATGGAGAATGGAAAATATTAAAATATGAATATTTCATTAAAACCCTATTTTCAAGGGAATCGCACTTTTCAGTGTATTTGAGGATTTGCCTTGGGAATTGAGCCCATTATGAGATTATTGAGTTTGATATTGATCAATTTTTGGTCTGAGCCTGAGACTTAGGGTTTCACGTTCGATTCCTTGGAGAACGAGCCATCTCCAGCGGAAAGCAATTCAGAGGGTGTGCAATATCACTTGATTTATTGCCTACAGAGGTTTTCTTACTCAGAGGAAACTACAGAGCTTTCAGAGATTGTTATTGGTCAGAGATTCTTCAGTTGTTGCATCCAGTTATCATCTATCACCTTGGGCGCACTTTATTCAGAGGTTTAAAGGTTGATTTGAGGAGGCCGTACAAAATAAACAAGCTGCTGTACTTGGCCGTACTTCTGACAGGCCGTACCATAGCATCTCAGCCGTACTTTTCAGCTTGGAAGAAAACGCCTATCACAAGGGTTCCAGAATACCTTCCTTGGAGGCGCCAACTTACTGGGAGTCTTCAGAGATCATCATTTTGAAGGAGAAGAGCATTCATTAATTGGGCCGTACAAATCTGTACTTCTGTACCAGCAAAATACCAGGTTTTTAAATCTTGAAAATTCTTCATTTTAAACATTGCATGCTTCTGGGTATCATTGTAATCACTTGAAAAGTTGAATAAAGGATACTGGCATTGATATTGTTGCATTTCCAGAGATATTTGAATTTTATTGAATTTATTTCCATTTATTAGCAAAATCGTACCTTTTTATTACTGCCTCAAAAAAACACAAAAAAATTGCAAAAAACCCAAAAACGTCAGAAAACATTAAAAATCTATCGGAAGCAGTGACAGGGGGAAACAGGGGTTTCTACACCAAGGACCTGCAGATTGTTTTTTGTAGGCTAGTTAGACGATTGACCATTAAGGGAGGCTGTTAGAATATTATATTCTACTTATGTTAATGGTCAATTATAGCTACAGTAGTTGTTAGGTAGCTAGTAGGTAGACATTTAATGTCTACAGTAGGTTTCCTCCTCTATAAATTGTAATCATCTTCTTTGTTAATAACAAGCAATTTCATAGCAAATTGTTTCAATGCGCCCAAGGCAATATGGCAAGTTGGAGAAATATTTTCTAAGGCATGAATTCTAAATGGCATCACCACTCCCCAAATGCGCCCTCAAGTTGGAGAAATGGAAACATCACCTAGCAAATGTGCCCTCAAATGGCAATACACCCCTTCATATGTGCCCAAGGTGTAAGGGGGCATGAGAAATTTTCTAAGTAACAAAAAATGGAAGCTCAGGGGGTGAAATGCGCCCAAGCTGAATGGGAGGTGAGAAATATTTCTAAGTGTTTTAAACTGGAAGTTGACCCCTAGAATGCGCCCTTGACAAGATGATGACTTGAAAATATTTCTAATTGTTTGAAAGTGGAAGCTTGACCCTAGTAAATGCACCCATCTTAAGGAGGTGTTTGAGAAATTTTCTAAGTCATAAGAAGTGGAAGCTTGACCTAGTAAATGCGCCCTTGAAGGAGTTGAATGAAATTTTTTCTAAGTGTTATAAAATGAAAGCATAAGGGTGAAAATGCACCCAACTTGGAAGGAGTGATAAATTGTCTAAGTGTGAGAAAATAAAAGCTCCCCCTATGAAATGCGCCCCAAGTGAACAAGGTGGTGAGAAATTTTCCTAAGGCGTGGAGAGTAAAAGTATACCCTTCTAAATGCACCCAGTAACATGCATGATCTAGAAAACACCAAGAAGAGATAGATGAATTGAATGATCAAGAGATATATTTTCTAAGGTGTTAAAACGAGATGGCTCACAGTGTAATATATGCCTAGCAGGCAAAGTGAATAAAATTTCTTGAAATTAAAAACTTTTTTTAAGGCGTTAAAAAAAATAAAAACTCCATGATGAAATACGCCTAGGGGGTGAAATTTTAAAATGTTGGAGATATTAAATTAAATATTCCCCTATGAATATTTGTGACAACTAAATGTTACATGCAGTCAAATTGGGAAAATTTGAATTTTGCAAGAGGAAGGAATCTCCAGCAATGTGTTACATCCCAAATTGAGACGTTACAATTTACCATTACTAGATAGAGTAAATGTGAATTCTGAAGGTAAATTAATGATGCTTGTACCTCGTTTTCAATATGAATGTTGTTTCATTTGATGTTATTCTTGGTGAAATACTGCATAAAGGAGAATATAAGGTTATTGATTTATGAATAATCTAACTTTTGAAATGTTTCATGTATTCTGCTTTGTTTTGAGCATATGATTCCCGTTGTCGTGACATGGTGTGCAGGAAGCAGGTTCGTACCTCCAGGCAGAGGAGAGATATCACTCGGGGAAGAACTTGGTCGGGTAAACAGTGATGGATACCAACTGGACATACACACACAAACCTTAGAACTGTGTAAGCTAAGTCATTGTTCTGGTTAAAGGTAAGTCATCTGTAGGCTTGTCTAGTATCATTAGGAGTCGTGTCTTCTTCTGAATGTGTAAACAAGTGATGCTTGCCAGTATAACCTTATAAATGATAAGTTCTGGTTAGAGGTGGATATGTGCATTTGTATATACGAATACGATATGTACAAGTACCCATAAGTACATTCATGTCGATACAAACGTATTAAGCAGATGGATATGCCATACGTATGTGTCAATATAAATGTATTTATGGATACTTATACATGTAGTATATATATACTGATATATATATACAAATATACATACCCACGGCTAACGAGATAAATGAATTATATATTGTAATGATATCTTGCCTCTGAAATTATACGAATACATATATATTAATTTACATGTTTAACGTATAATGTAAATGAATATATGTGTATTAGTATAATGTTAAGTATTTCAATATATTTAATATTATATATAATATAGTTTAAAATGTATATAATATTATTTAAATTGATAATTTAAATAATTATGCATAAACTATATTATATAAGTATTTTAATAGAATAAACAAATATATCTAAATAAAAGATTTGTCAAAATCAAATGAAATAAAAATTAAAACATTTCAAAGCACTTTTATTAAATGCGAATGCAAATCTGGGAAGAAATTAAAAATCGCGGATTTCATAAAAATCGCGAATTGAGTAAGAAAACGCGGATTTTTCTAATGTATACGTTGAAGTGTTAATCTTCAAATATGAGCCTGCATATATGCGCCATTTTTACTTTGAAAACTCTATTAAAATATTAAAGATTAACCAAAGCGAAATAAAGAAGAAAAAACGCGAAAATGCAGAAGGGAAAATGAAAAACGCGCAGAGAAATCGCGCGACTAGGGCCAGGCGTCAGAAAATAAATGAGATATTTCTTGCTATGCGAAAAGAATGAAATTTGGACGCCATTTGAGCAAGGAAGAAGTCAGAAATGAAACTTGGCATTTAACCTAACTGTAAAAACGCGCCGGTTGAAAGTTGTCACAGTTTTAACAGTCTGAAACAAATTCGAATTAAAATGAACTTCTTGCTGTCATACATGGAGGTCGAAACCCTCACCAGATTGATACACGTTTTTAGTTTGAAACGTTCTTCAACCTGCTGGCAGTTCTGGCGCCATAGAAGGTGGAAATCAGTTTCAAAATGAACCTATAAATAAACCTGCGTTTGGCATTCCTTCACACACGAATTTGCAGTCAGTTTCTTGAGCATTTTAAAGCTAAAAAGTGAGTTCGCCATAAGAGAGAAATTGCTAAGTTATTCTGTTAATACAAGAGAGCAGAAGTTGAAATTACTGGTAATCTTTGAATAGAAGAGGAGCAATCAGGAATTGTCTTTTACTGTGCTGAGTAATTGATTACAAGAATCCAAACTGAAAGTGATCTGAGTAGAGGCCAGTAAAGGAGCTACCTTCCAACTTCTGGAAAGCTAATTCAGGCATGCTAAATTCTTTCTTTACATATTTTCCTAATTTTCCAGAGTAATCTGATAGGTCTCTGATTTATAGTTATGGCTGGAAAGGAAAGAGTTTGACTGTCTGGTAGACTTAAATTGAATTCAAAAAGAATGTCAGTTTCTTAAACATGTGATAAGTTGTGATATAAAAGTATCATGTAAATAGTCATATCATGGTTTTGTTGTCAATAATGTACGGTTTACATTACTTAAAGGAAAGCAACCTGCGTATTATTTAATGGCTCTATATAATGAGCATATGCTTGTGTTTGAATAATAGTTACTAGGGTTGAGTCTAGAATATTTGCAAGATATACTCTACAACTTAATACAAACGACTTAATCAAGTTATTGTATCCCTAGGATGAATATATCCGGAATTAGGGCGTCGGTTGTAGTATCTTGTTTAATAGATTCATCATTCCAGTAGTAAAATGTTGTAGGAAGTCTAGGGTACGGACTACCCCGATAGACCAACCTACGCGTAGAATTAAGATAGCCTTAAGTCAAGTTGAACCTGGCTAGTGAATGTGACATATGACCTATGTTCTTGTTGAACGTAAACACTTTGGCCAAAGTAGTGTAAGGAACCATTTAGTTGTTGTACTACACTGTCAGTTCACCGTGATTCTGAAATACAACCTAGTTTGTGAATTGCCGTTAGCACGAAAGCTAGTTTTGTAGAATCACAGCACTATGTCCAGTTGGTAGTCATTAAAGGTTACCCAACCAATCTCTTCTTCGAAGGGAGGGCCGTTCATTGAAAAATGATCATGCGGGGGACCGCATTATAAGTCCGTGGTTGGCGGAAAAACGCTCGAGTGATGTTTCTCCTCCACGAACACCCGACGGATGCTCCAAAGCTTGACAGGACGGATTCCTGGACCTTCTTATTTCTATTGGTGTCAAAAGCCTACGGGCTATGTATGTATGTTTCTCTTCATGCTTTGTAATTTCATTTGAAATGAAATAGTTTAAAGATGCAAAAGATGTTTCTTATTTATGTTTTGAAAAGAAATTGTTTAATCAAAATGGTATTGTCCTTACTTTTATGTATGAATTGTAAAGTTTTAATTTTATCGTACAAGTGTGTTCGTTACACAATGGAAGTTTCTATGACGACTAGGACCTGTTTGGATGACAACTCGCCTGTTACTGCACCAAAATTAGAAAATTGCCAAGTAGTGGAGGGAGAGATATAATGGGCCTGCTAAAATAACCTCCTCACACGATTATTAAAACCACGAAGTCTCTCATTTCTCCTCACCAGTTGCAAGCTCGAAATTGTGAAGAGAAAAGTGTTGAGGAGAAGTTGCTAAAGTGAGCTAGTTTGGGTGAAATTTTGTAAGATACCTTGCCTAAACTGCCCTGAATTTTTCAATTTGTATTGTTTGACATTTTGTCAAACATTTTGTATGCAATCTGATTTCTGAATGTTGCTTGAGATTTTGAAGAGGTGTTTGATGTTTTCCAGTCTGATACTTGTAAAACAATTGTATAAAATGATAGAACAATAAAGCTAAGCAATCTACTAGCAAACATGGCTCTTGTTTTTCCAAATCAATGAGATTCAACGCATGCAAGTATTGGCTTTCAATATGTTGAACATATGAACATGAACAATGCTACAGACTTCATGGATTTCCTTGCATTTCAATAATAGTAGTGCACTAATAACATAAACATCAATGTCTGTAATAGCACTAGAAGGATAATCTTTTCACTACAACTCCATTGCCATGCGATGGCATCACACAGCACTAATAGAAAGGCTATAACAGCAGCCTGATATACAAAATACTGAGAGCAACTAAGACTAATTCATGAACAGCAACTCATATCCTCAAATTGGCATTCCCCCAAACTGATACAGAGTATTTTCTAGTCATTAGTGATCAGATTTCTCATTGGAGACAAACCCACAGTATAACAACTTACAGACTGTTACAGAGTAATTCTTGACTATACCCAGCAACCCATTATGCATTATTCTCATGAATCAGCCTATGATAACCATGATTAGATACTTCTTAACACAAAGTGAACATCATTCCTTCACAAGAACATTCTGCAAGTGAGGTGCACTAGCGATGGTAATAATGGACTTCCAAGCAATGTACACTTTAGAAATCAGTTTCAGACCCTCAAATCAACTTTCTGAGATTAAAATGCAGAACCATTTACTCATTATACAGTCTCAGCATTCAACAGCAGCACTTTACAATTATCCAAAGTGTTTACAAAGACCAAAGCTACAATTCTGAGCACTTAGGAAGTGAAACAACAGCATGGAGATTTCATACCAATGTCATAGACCCTCAGAAATTAATTTACAACTTAGTCACTAAGGATTTCCTTTCAACATGAGCAAGTTCATTACAACTTTGATGGCAAATATTGAAACATTCAAATCTGGAATAGTCACCCAATCGGATAGAGATAAACTGAATCTTCTTAGGTTACAACACCGAGGAATGAAGACTTACAAGTTGCTACAGCATAAAACAATGTCTGAGTGAGGCAGGGTGTATAGTCGTACCAGCCTCGAATCAACTCGTCTCAGCATTGACAAGGAACCAGTAGCTTCAGACAGGTCCGTCTCACCTTCCACTGTCACGTCTTACCAGGAAGAACACCATGCAACTCTCATATGATCATAATCTCTCCTCGTAACTAACACGCCATGCTTCTGGGACCCCCACGACTTTGCCATTTGAACTCACAATATTCCCATCTTCAGAAACAACCTGGATAGGGGCGACAAGACACTTAGATGCCCACATTTTTGCAGCTCGTGCCCAAACGACCTGTGTATAGCCTTCACGTGAATGTCCAGAGATAAAATGATTGACTCCAAGTAGTTTTCGGGCTTGCAGTAATGAACACGACCCTGCTCAAAGTGACGACCTGATGCTCACGTCCTCACAGAGATGTTCTTGTTCGACAATCATTGCTCAAACTCCTACTGAAAATGCAAGTCGTTTTGAACCAAGATTGCATTGAAAGTGATTAACAACTTCAATGAAGCTTCAATGGAACGCCTGAATGATTCTCTCCACTATTCCCAACTAGGTTGATGGTTCCACAACCGAAATGGGAGCTTTAGGGTTTTCCAAACCTCAAACCAGAAGAACTCGACCAGCCATTGCCGTGAGAAATGTTCATCAAAAGGTAATTCGAAAATGAGCTTTTAATTTCTTTATATGTCTCACTTAATTTTCCCCTTAACATTATAAAGTCAAATTTTAAATATTTCATCTAAGTCACTTTATCATCATGTTTTTTTAATTATTTAATATCACCATTTAAATTAACTTGACATTTGTCCTTGGCTGTCTCAAATGCCTTCTCGCATTCCGTCACTGATATGACTTTGCTGTTAGGACATGATGGAATATCAAAGCACTTTTCAATATCCTAAGGCTTTAGACTGCAAACAATTCTTCCATTTACTGCTCTGATTTCTCTAGTGGTAGGATTGTAATGCTTGACACAAGCGATTACAAGTTCCACGCTTTGTAATGTGATGGGAATGGATGCGGCCTGTAGCAAACCAGATTCTTCAATATTCTGCAATGTGATCTGATTCATGTCTTCCAGCTGCTCCAGATCAACCACTGGATTTACTTGATGTAAATTTGTGTCAATTGTTTTCAAGTAATCATGGAATAGGGTCATCTTGGTCTCGTATTGTACCTGAGAGTACTGCATCTTGAAAAACTCAAAGATTGACTGTAAACTTGACCTTGTTCTAATAACTTTCGAAAACCCCTGAAAATAGCACCCTGCCGAGAAGTATTTTTCCGGAAAAAATCTGGCACATGGGTTTTGTTCGTGCTTCAATGTTGAACAAGCCCAGTTCGTCATAATTTTGATTCTCAAACTTTTTCGAAAAAACCCCCAAAAATAGGGGCAGCAAGTTTGTTGATTCTGGAAAATTTGACGAGATGGGTTTCTCTGGAAAATTATGTTGAATCTGCCCAGTTGATCTGATCTGATGTAGCATGTTGTCTTTTTGAAATATGCAAGAAAACCTAAGACAAGAAGAGAGGAAGTAGACAGAAGATGGATTGGAAGTTTTTATCTAACTCCCTGAGAAAATCTGTCTCTAAATCCAATCCTCAAATTAGCAATCTTCTCCTACTTCAGATCTGCAAGAAATATTGAAGAACGGATGAAAACCTCGTCCAGATCTGTCAATGGCGTCCTTGAGAGCTTATGGTTGTTCTTGATCCTTAACCTGCAATGAAATAATGAAGTAGAATGCCTTCACCTTGATTATATAGACTCAAGCCTTAGATCCACAAGTTTGGGGAACTAACTCATGATCAAAAGTGATTTTGGCTTGATCTGAAGTTCAAAAAGGTGATTTCCACTGATCGTGGAGTGTTTTAGCCAATTTTAACTCAAAATATCTTGACTTTAGTCAACTTGACCTTTGACTTCTTTTAGGCGTCCCTTTTGAGTTTTGCAAGTTTTTTTAATATTTTCTCTTTGAATGACCTCAGTATGATCCTGAATCTGGCTTGATCTGTTGATCTTGAGCTGCTGCTGATACATTCATTGTTGAGCTAGATCTATCCTAAGAGAAGTGTCTGGGAGACATGATGGTAAAAATTTGAGTTCAGGGCCTCAAAAGAAAGGGCACCTTTTCCAAGAAAGGGCGCTTTTGCTTGTGCCTTGGTGAATTTTCAAATCTTTGCTCTTCAGTCTTTTGAAATGACCCCTCGTGCTTTGATCTAAATTTCTCGTTGATCGGAGGATCAGATTTTTTTTGCTTGATATCTTGTCAGGTAGCCAGCTCTGTTTCGCCAATAATGACTGGAGTTGGAAAATCCATAAGTCATTTTAGGGTTCCTTTATTCAAGGGCGCCCCTTATTGAAAAGGGCGCTTTTGTCCTTCAGCATGATCATCTTCATCTGAAAAGTTGCCTAGTTTGATCTTGATTATCTGTTGACTACCTCGTCAGATGCCTGTGCTTTTAGTTGCGTCGTTGAGATTTAGCTGGGCTGAGAAGATTGTTCTGGGAGGCCTTTGGTCTTTTGTCAACATCCAGAGGTCCAAAAGGAAGGGTGCCTTTCTTTTTGTTGTGACCTTTTCACACATCGCCCCATCCAAGATGGGGACCCCCTAATTTTTGCTCCGTTTCGGTCTTTTGGCTTGGGTTTTTCTCTCTCTCTCTCTCGCTCTGTCTCTTTTCTGATGTCTTCCTTTCGAGGATTGTGCCCGTCATCGAGTTTAAACATGAAATTGACCAAGTCTAAAATTAGGGTTTCATCTTTCCCGGTCAATCCAAGGTCGAATAGGGTGAATAAATTGAAAATTGAGCCTAACGTTGTTGTCAGCATGTTTCCAGCACGCTCCCAGCAAGTTTTCATCTGATTCCGAGGTACTTACTATTTTTAGTAAGTGTGCAATTGCAAGCAATTCGTCAGCATTTTTGAAATTCCGACAGTCACACGGCATTCAGAACACCTCAGGCTACTCGTATGCAAAATTTGAGCGAAAACATACAACTTACTATTTTTAGCAGTCCAGCCTCCGGGACAAATTTCAGGGTTCAGATGCAGAGTTTTTCTTTGCATGTCTGGATATTCCTTCTGGGTTTTTCGAGACCTTCGCAATGATGTAACATGCAAGTCGAGACGACAACTTTCAGAATTCAGCCTTCCGAGGCTATTTTTAGGGTTTGCATGTCAGGGTTTCTTTTGCATGTCAGATGATTCCTGATGGGTTTTTCAAGAGCTTCGCGATGGTGTGACATGCAAATGAAGATAACCACTCAGTAAGGAACTTACTATTTTTAGCAGGTGCGTCCCGGCAGCCGCTTCCCAGCAGTTCAGAATCACGAGCTGATCGCAATGCAGCGGAAACGAAGGAAAACAGAGATCATTTGATATGCATGCAGAGCAAATTAGGGTTTCCAGCTTTGGAGCCTGAAAAGAGGGGTAAAAAGTCAGAATTTTCGAAAACCGGTGTAAACCACCGCGATCAGCATCCTTTAGGCTATTTGCTGGTAAAATTTCGAATCAAACGGAGCATCCTTATAGTAAGTCAATTTGGAAACAAGCTAAAAATAGTAAATCGAGTGCATGCGTTGATGTCAGCCGGCAGGTCATGTGATGAGGAGCGCCTCATTCAAATTTCGAGTCAATCAGAGCAGTGGAACTATCAGAAACAAGCAGTTACTATTTATAGTAAATCACCACCAAAAATGGGCTAAAAATAGCAGGCCGGCTAAAAATGGCAGTGTCGACAGAACAACAAGATCATAAGGACGCAGTGTGCAAAATTTCAAGTCGTTCCGAGCTTCAGAGATGCAAATTCAAAGGACTTACTATAAATAGCAGGGCATGAGAAACTGGCAAAAATGAGGAAAATTTCTAAGTCTGGAACTTCATCCAGTAGACATGGAAAAGTGCACCCAGTTGATGAGGAGGCATGAAAATTTCTAAGAATGAAGCTCGTCCTTCACACAGGCCAAAATGCGCCCAATCTAGCAGTAAGGTCAAAGGAAGTCAACGCCTTTCATCCTTCTTGCCTAGCCTAAATGCGCCTTCAAGGCAATGCCTAGCACGAAAAAATTTCTAAGAGTCAAGTTTATCCTTCATCAGGGGCAGAATGCGCCCAAAGTAAACAAGTCAAAGAAAGTCAACAATTTTTATCCTGTAGGCATAGTGAAATGCGCCCACCTTGAAGAAAGAAAGTTGAAAAAATTTCTAAGTGTTGAGGACATCCGCCATCACCTTCAAAATGCACCCATCCTCCTCAAGGGGTAAAATGCGCCCAAATTGCAAGAGAGTCAAAGTGGTCAAACATATTCATCCTCCTCCATAGGCAAAATGCGCCCAAATGCATGCATGTCAAGACGAAAACAAGGAAGATGAAGGGTCACTCCAAGGCGTGGTTATCCACCAGCTATGCTAAAATGCGCCCAAGGAGGAAGAAGTCAAACAAGTCAAAGATTTTCATCCCTCATACATGCCTAAATGCGCCCAAAAAGAGGTCAAGTAGAGACAAAAAAATAGAAGTTGAAGAGTCACCCTCTTGCCTAGCACAAATGCGCCCAAGTTGAGGTGGTAAAGGTGAGTGTAGGGTGGTAAATAAGGTAAAAGATGAGTGAATACTTCAAAGGCGTGGTAAAGGAAGGGTGAATGCTAGGCGTTATCCCTCTTCAAGTCCAAAATGCGCCCAAGGTGGTGTGTTAGAAAATATTGCAAGGTGATGGATGTGTTGCCTAGGCGTGATGAAGTTAAATATCCTTCTACAAATGCTATATGCGCCCAAGGTGGTAAGGAATTTTCTAAGGCATGTGTGGTGATGAAGGATGAATGTTGGGCGTAGTTTTTGATTTTCTTCAAAGTGCTAGGCGCCAGAGGTGATGAGTGTTGTAAATGTTAGAAAATATTGCCAAAGGGTGGAAATAAAGTGCTAAGGCGTGATTTTAAATCCTTCTAAGTATGATATACGCCTAAAGTAGTAAGGAATTTCCTCTAAAGCGTTGGAGCTTCAAAGTGTTTTTCAATGTGGAGTAAAATGCAAGTGGCAAGATTGAATAAAATTTTAAGTCAAAATTTTCTAAGGCAAAATTTTCCCAAGAAATGATTTAAATGTCTTCTAAGGAAAAAATATTTTCTCCCTTAGAAAGTACACCTAGAGCTCAAGGTGGTGAAATTTTCTTTCGTGAAACTCTAGCAAATTTTCTCAGTGATGAAGTCAGAGAATGATGATAATGCAGGATGAATTCAAGTTCTTCAAGTTGGAGCAACACAGGATGATCACAGGCGAAGAATGGATTTAATTTGACAGGATAATATTTTCTAAGGTTCAAAATTCAAAAAATTAAATGAACCCGTTCGTTGGGTACCCATGGATTTGAAACATTCTGAAGAAAATTCTCTTCTGGGTACTGAACATTTGCGATGATAGATGGATTTCTATGTCTTCCGCACTTCGCCAATACTTTTTCAGTGAAGAATTTGATCAGTGCTCAAATTGTGAATTTTCCTAAGGGAAAATTTAAAATTCTCTAAGGCAGAGTGAATAAAATGTGTTTTCAGAGTGAATTTCTCCGAGTGATTCGAATTTGAAGTGAGTTGCCTAGATGATTTTGATTGAATTCTTCGAAGATGAATTTTCCAGAGATGATGAAGAGTTAAATTCGAATTCAAGTGACAGAGTTCCGGCTGGTGAGTTAAAAAGATGAATTTAAATTAAATTTTTCGAAAATAAATTCATAGATACCAGTCAAAGTCAAGTTTCTAGAAGAGCAAGATTCCTGACGTCGAGAGACAAGTGTCAGAAATACCAGAGAGGAAAAATTCGAATTCTTGAAGTGAAGTAGTGGAAGTTTAATGCACTGGCTAAAATTGGCTCCTTCTAGAATTCGATTTTGGGCTATAAAATGGAGAAGTCTCACTTGTTCTTCACAGCTGGAGAAGTACGTATTTGTTCTAAGTGAAGATAATTGTTGAAGCTTGAAGAAATTTGAAATCTTGCTGAAGAGTGGAGTTTGCTGAAGTTCAAAGTTGCTGAGGATTGAGACTTTTGGAGAGGCGCACTTAGAAGAATGCTGGTACGACTTGAGCTTGTTGCTGAGCCTTGAAAATCTGAAGTCAAAGAGTCTAAGAGGTGCGCACTTGCTGGTTAGAGAAGGTGCGAATTTGCTAGTGTTGTGGTTGAGGCTCGATTCGTTGCTAAAATTTGAAGTTGCCAGTGTTAGTAGGGACGCCTTGAAGAAAAAAGAGTTAGTGAATTACAAGCTTGTTGATTTAAAGAAGTACGAATTTGAAGCTTGCTGATTGCTTGTTGCTGAAGTACGAATTTATAGAAGTTCAAGTTGCAGATTAAAGATTGCTGAAGAGTAGTGAAGTCACTGAAGTTTACTTAGAAATATTTTCTAAGTATTGAAGTTCAGGAGAAGAAGCTGAGGCTTGCAAATAAGAAAAGTTATTGCAGCTTCTTGAAGTTGACTGCAACCCCTACACAATGTCTTATTTATTTTATAAATTAATTTGCTGATGAATGTTTGTTGTTGCAGATGGCTGAGACAAGGGCGACTGGAAAGGATAACAACGGTGCATCCAGGCAAGCTGTGATACAGAAGCTGAGTAAAACATTCATGCCAGAATCGAAGTTCATTTCTAAGTTGGGCAAGCTGACAGACACCAACTTGGGCTCCGTCAACCTGGAGACCTTCAAGAACAGAATGCTGGGCATTGGAAGTCATCGGCCTTCGACCACTTCACACAATATTGTTCGAAGTGGGTTATATGCAGCTGCTGGTTTCCCGCCAGCCATTCAATGCTCGGAGCTGATGATGGAGTGCGCCAATTATTATGAGAAGGATCATAGATCGATCATGTCACCAGATGGCCAAGTACTAGCCAATCTTACTCCAGCAGCCATTGGTGAAGCTTTCGGGATCCCGGTGCACAGGAACATGGTTTACAAATCCAGAGAGTGAGCAGAGCGAATGTACGCTTCTGCATTCGAGAGATGCACGGAGACGATTAACACTCACTAGATGAGCACTCCCAAGCCTTCTCGTACAAAGTTGCCGAAGCAGATCATAGCGGAGGACTTGAAGCAAGAATATTGTGATCTCATTATGATGCTGAGCAGGGTTGGTGGTTGTGCACAGTCATTTATTTTTGAGCCTTGGATGTTTTACTACATCAATCTCGTGCTGGAAGGGAAGGACTATGTCAATTGGGCCAAGATGATCAGTGATAATTTGCATGAGCAGCTCCTGAGCCTCAGAAGGACGAAGACATTTTACATGGTCTCTCACATCATTTATATGTTGGCACGTATGACAAAGTACAGAGGGATCTCTTACAAGGAACCCGTCGGTTGTGGCTCCCACCAATTTAAAATATATGATGCCTGTCCACAGTTGCATTTGGCAAGCACAACTCACTACAAGCGTGCCAACGATTCCTTCACCATGCATATCACGAGATTGCTTCAGGAGCGGTTACACCACAGAATCTCGAGGGAAGCCCAGGAATTAATTGAAAGGTATGGGTGTTGGTTCATACAGTTTCCAAAATTTTCTTACATTAGGCTGCAAGGTTTTTCATCGTACCCATATAGGCTGCCTAAGTACCCAACGGATAGAGTTTTAATGCTAGAGATATCTAGGCAATTGCTTGCCTTTGATAAAATTCAAAAGAAAAAGAAGGGAGGAATTGAATTCCCAATTGTCATGGGCAACTCGGATGAGGTGTGTCCTTCAATACAGGCAGCTAGAGAGGCTAAAAGTGAACTTCAATTTTATCATTTTTCATACCACACCAGCCGACAGCACTACGAACCACATCATAACATCAAATGGGTACTGTCAGAGGAGTTTAAACATAAGGCCACCATTGAGGATTATTGGGCTGATGCAGCTGATGAGATTGAAGTAAGGAAAAGGATGTTCTCTCGGTTGCCAATTACTTTGATCAGGGAATGTGAAGTTGTGTCAGTTCCAGACCAAGTGAACGAGGATATGGATGTTGTTCATCCGGATTATGCAGCAGTGAGAGATACTCCACTCCCACCTCCAGATTGGTCAGAACCTGAGATTGCAGATTTGGACACACTTTCTATCCCGGTCCTGACATTCACTAGGGCATGGGTTGATAGACGTGTGAACAGGTTGAAGGGTAGGTCAATTGCTTTGTCTTACAACTTGATGGGAGATCACAGGACGCCCACCACTGGCAGGAAGAAACAGATCACACGAGGTCCAGAATCTCGAAAGAAGGAGCTAGTTCGACAGGAGCCCATTTAGCCGGAACCTCCACGAGTCACAGTTGCATCACCATTGGAGACACATTCTCCAAGTATATAGGAGGTTTCTTTGTTTGCTGATCAGAGGAATGCACTGAATCAGGTGCAAGTGGTACAGGATAATATTCAGCCTCCACGGAGAGAGTCGGTTGGCCAGAGTGTCAACGCACCTATTAGGGCTGATCAGCAGGATGATGAGGGGACTATTACTGACCCTCAGTTTCAGCAGGAGTTAGAGGCGGCTATGAATGATGATGATGATATAGTTTCAGGGGACACTCAACCACTTGAGGACGATGAGCCTCGCCAGAATGATGTAGAAGTTGAGCAAGTTCGAGAGGTAGAAGCACAAGAGCAGCAGCCCTTCGATATACAGTACGATGTGCCTGATTGGCTTAAGGATAGGATGAGGAGAAGCCCCAGTGAGGAAATTGATCCAGCAGTTGAGATGGAAGAATTTTTGAACAAGATCAGTGCACCTCCACAGAAGAAGAAGGCAAGAAAATTTTCGAAGATATCCACTGAAGAGGATGGTTCCCGTACTCTTCACATTGCTGTGCCACAAGTTGATTGTGACCGAAATGAAGCAGTGCCTGAGAATTATGTGGTCACGACTTTGGAGTTAGGACGCCCCACTAATGCACAGATTGTAGAGGAGTGTGATAACTCCTATCTTGCCCTCAAAGACAGGTTATTCAAGAAGGAAGGAAAGTATAAAAGATTGAAAAGAGAACACAAGGCCTTGATTGGATATGTACAACAGTTGTCTCGTTCTCGAGGGCAGGAGATTCCAGTGATAGAGCCTCCAGCGGAGATACCTAGAGAGTCCATCAGTGGCTTGATGGAGTTAGGAAAAATGGCACAGGAAGCAGACAAGTGGGTCACAGGAGTTCATGCTGAGACCGAAAGGTTTATGGAGGACCTTGCTTTTGCTTTTCAGCAGGCTTCTAGTATTTTGGCACGGATGGAGGTAGTTGATCAGGCCTGGGGTGATGCTTCTGTTTATCAGAGCAAAGGAATTCAGCGTCTTGAGGCATTGAGACATGTTCCTTTGTGGTTGTTGATTGATGGAGGGGTCATTCAGGAGAATGACAGGTATGACTTTTCTAGATGTTATTCTTCAGCGATCATGGGGCGTGGTTTCTTTGACGCGGCACAGGCGAATTCAGCCAGGATACATAAGGCCATGGCTAATATCATTGATGGAGTTCAAAATACCTTTGAGGCCATATTTGCTAGGCGGCTGAATCCAGATGAGGTTAATGTTGATAATTTGAGGGGTAGGCTGGTGCCTTTCTTTTCAGATGTTAAGACCTTTGTACAAGATGATTTCGAAAATACTTCTACTTTCTCCAGTTTGATTCAGAGCACGCAAGATTCCTTAGTTGCTTGGAGAAAATCTTGTACAAGACATGAGCATTCAGTCACAGTGTTAGAGTTTCAACTAGATTGTGTTCCACCCATCTCAGTTCGGGAGGTTGAGGCTGTACTTGGCAGATTTGTTGAGTTTGCAACTAGGGAAAAGGAGAACGGGAACGCACTGCTGGACGAGGATCTTCTAGAAGACTGATTGTGGGCATTTATTGCTTTTACTATTTTTGGGAGTGAGTGGGAATCTTTTATTCATTTAATGTACCACTCCCTATTCTGGCAGTTTTTAGGGTTAGGGCTGAGGTGGCACGATTCTAGCCACTCTATTGATTGTAACCCTAGCCGTCTTTTGGACTGGGCTAGCTATATAAAGGGGGAGTCCCCCTCATTTGTATCTCATTAGAAATTAGATTAGAGGCAGATATCAGACATTAGCAATAGAGCTAGAGACTAGAGAGTAGAGCATTGTAGACATTTTGCATAGTGGAGAAGAAAGAAAGTTTTCCCTTTGAAAACTTTTGTGGAGATTGTTGTGTAACACTTTTCATGATAATAGATCTTTTCATTGATGGTGGAATTCGTCTTGTCATGAATAGCTAGCAAGGTCTCTTCTTCCTTTCGACTCCAAGTAGCTTAATTTCATGCAAGCATTTTACTTTGATGTGTGGTGTTTTGTTGAGGTAGCTTCTTTCATTCCATACCACTAGCAGCTTGTTGATGATAAGTTCGCCTTGCGTGGTCGACTGGAAATTATCTTAAGTTTAACTTCGATTGTGATTTGTATACTTATATGCGTCGTTATGATGGTGTATGTATGCCAAATTATAATTTGAACATCTTTTGCTATCCCTTTGAAGATTGCACTGATTTTGCTGAGGCTGTCCGACGTGAGGCTAGGTGAAATTTGGTTGAAGTCTGCCAAAATTGAGCTCCACATATCCTGCATTTAGAATAGAATATAAGTTTCTTAGGCCCTATACTCTTTACTTTCAACATATTTCTGATTAGCTTTAGGAAAATGAACTATATTGCCAAATCATACACGCAAGAATCCTCTTTCAAATCATAAACGAACTATTAACTGCAAGAAGTCTGAACAATTGTGTAAGTCCCCTCGTAAGTACACAGCAATACACATCAGCCAACTGAGTCTATTCGCATTTAAGGAACCTTGGAGTTGAAAGCATGAACTCACTCGCAATCTTAGCATGCTGAATACTTTGTTCAAGAGAGGATAGAGTATCCGTTGGGAAACTTTGTTTTGTGTTGGTGCAGTCTCAAAAACCATGTCAACACTTTTGAAAAGGCTCTTTTTCTCTTTGATCTTCACCTTCGACAGTCGTTTCTTGATATTTCTTCAACTGCCTCTTTTCACTTCGTCAGCAACTACTTATGATCAACTCATCAGATGATTTAGTTGTTTGTTTCGTTGTCGAGCCAGCAAGCAAACGCTGAGGATGAAAAAGGCTCTTTTCAAGATGATCCAACAGACTGCATTTGACCTTTAAAGATCATGGGCGCCCCTGCTTGAAAAAGGCTCTTTTCAGCATGTAAACTTGTCTCTCCTTCGTAACATTTCCAGAGTTAGTCAAATTTTGACCTTTTTGGGTTTCAGGAATCTCCTTCATCAAACAGCATCATTTTAGAACTTTTTCGCCATGGTTGCGTCGTTGAAGCTTTTGAAGCTTAGCTTTCAGCACCTGGTACTGGCCAATCTGCCATTAATGGCTGCAGAGCTCCTAACTTTGTTCCTGAAAAATAGAAATAGACCCACCAGAGTAAAACACGTCTTTTGATGATTCTGACTTGACCAATGTGATCGTGAAGCCTTTTAATCCTATCAAAATCATTTTCAATCATTTCTGGGAAGGTCCTATTTTCGGGGGTTTCCCTGAAAATAGGGGCGTAAAACCCTAATTTTCAAATTTTCAGAATTTTGCACATGTGTTCCTTGATAGAAACCCACCAAGATCCTATAATTGGTTTGACCTAAAACAGACTTTACATGGTATTTTAACAAGATTTAGCTCAATTTATACCGAATGCCAAAAAAAATATTTTGGGTACAACATTAGGCTCCGTCTAGTGACCATGTCGGATACCTACGGCATAGGAGAATTGAGAATCTCAAGTTTCGTAGACCAGTATATCTTATCAGTTGGCCAACGAAGTCAGGACTTTGGTTCCATACATACCTAAAAATAGAGTTCACCTTATTTATTGGGTTCCCCAATTTATTCACCTACGACAAAACATCTAAGAAATCGCCTAAAACACGACAAAACTTCACTAAACAGGGAAAAACATAACATGATGTTAAAGCAAGAAAAAGTATTTATAATATATACTCACCCCATCCCCGAAGGGATGAAATGCTTCAAGTACTGCCCGCTATAGGGCAGTGGAAAGAGCCTCCCGTCTGAATGTGAGAGAATATAGGAATTCTCTCCTGCAATATCATGAATCAGGAATGGCCCTAGCCAAAGGGAGTCAAATTTTCCATGCATTCCCTTTGGTTTGTGTCTCTTGTCCCATAATAGGACTTTATCTCCAATCTCAAAGTCTCGCTGTCGAGCCTTCTTGTCGAAGATCTTCTTCACTCGCTCTTGATGCTGAGTAATCTTATCAACTATCTCCACCCTTTCTTCTTGTCAAAGATCTTCACTCGCTCTTGATGCTCATGCACGATACACATATTTTCCCTTTTATATCCCCTCCAAGTCTGCTCAAAATCATCCCATGTTATATATTTTATTCCCCCTCAAGTTATCTCCTTTGTCCCCTCATGAAAGAGCACGATTCCCTTTTGATTGTTACCACTCTTCACAAAGGACATGCCTCCCATAACGAATCACTGCATATTTTTATATACTTATTTTGTATGTATATATATATATATATATATATATATATATATATATATATATTTAAACAAAAGGCATAGTGCCTATATATATATTTATATTGTTATTAAAGATATTTACAATATTAATGTGACCTTCCATGGACATATTGTTTTATGCTGCCTATTACAACCATATAGCTTTGCCCAGTGTTGTGACCTTTTCACACATCACCCCATTCCAAATGGGGACCCCCTAATTTTTTCTCTATTCCTCGTCTTTTGGCTTTGGTTTTGTCTCTCTCTATGTCTCTCTTTTGTTGTCTACCTTTCTGAGTATGTGCCCGCCTTCGAGCTTAAATGTGAGATTTCGGCCAAGTCTGAGAATTAGGGTTTTGAGTCTTCCAACCAGTCTGAGGTTAAATGAAGTGAATAAATTGAAAACTAAGACTAATGTTGCAGTCGGCATGCTTCCAACAAGTTCTCAGCTAAGTTTCATCACGCAATGGTCGGGCTATTTCCCATAAAGCAAACCATTAGACAGGAGATGATCTTCGCACGCTTGCACGCTATACCAGTAATGGTATCATAAAAAGCCGGTTTTACAGGATACAGATTCGGATATTCTTCACGGAATGGTCGGGCTGTGAATGCGACGGATACCAGGGCTGTGGGGCTGTGAATGCGACGGATACCAGGGCTGTGGGGCTGTGAATGCGACGGATATCAGGGCTGTGACGGGAATGGTCGGGCTGTGAATGCGACGGATACCACGGCTGCGACCAAGGACGGCTACCAGGGCTGTGACCAGGGCTTCTGAAGATGCATTGTGGGGCTGCGACCAGGGCTGCAGCCAGGGCTACGGGGTCGGCGATTGCTTTCCAGACTCGGGGCGTGGGGCCTGTGGGGCTTGTGTAGGAAAAAGCGGGCACAGAAAGACAAAGCAGGGGCAGATTCGAGAAAGGACAAAGTGGGAAAGGGGGCTGCGTCCAAACAGGTCTTTGTCACTTTCTCCACCTCTTCAGCTTTTCATTATTTTATTGTTTTATACCTGTTTGTCTCCTTTCATCCATACAACAACTGGCATACCCACATAAACTGGTAACCTCAGAACAATCAGACAATTATTCACCGCATGAGAGTAAACAGGGGGATTATGGGGGATAACCGAGGTCTGGCATATCAGGATGTTGAGGCAGGGGGCCCTCTAACATCGGTTTCAAACACAGTTCCAAAACAAATGGGGGCACTAGAGTGCATTTCGGGTAATAACATAGCAGGCAAACCACAGGTGCAACTATATGACCTATTGAATCTTCTAGCTCAAGGAGGTCTAAGGTTTTCAGAGTTTCACACTCCTCATGGATCAAACGGGTGGACCACTATTCGAGATGGGGGTTTGGCAACCTTGTTGGCCCCGCTGCTAGCAAGGTCGTCTTTATCAAGTATTTTGAATCTTATGAACGCGGAAGAAGGGTTGATTTTCGTAAATGCGAAACAATACAACGGGATTTTAAGGCGCAGGTTGGCTATGAAAAGGAAACTGAAACAAAATCAAAAGAAAAACTTCACTTTGATTTTACCTAAGGTCTGTAACAGCAAGGCAGGTACATCTAAGGTGGTATCCAAGAAAGAAGAGCAAACAAACCAAGCTGAACATACAAGTAATGGGAAGGTAATAGGTAGTTCAGTGAACCACGAATCAAACACAGGTATGGTGGGTGGGACCATGGGCAAAGTGGAAGAGTCCATTATAAACAAGATTGTCATTGAAAAGGCATCTCAGGAAATCTACAGTCCCACGTCCTCACCGCTGCTATGGTCATCAGAACTATACGTAGAAGAGCTCATGAGGCTGAAAAGTAGACTTGATGATCTAGAAACAAAGGGGAGGTACGAAGATAGCAGATTTAAAATAATTATTGAAGCAAACAGTAGGCTGGAAAAGGATAATAAAATGATGCAAGATCAAATTTTAAATCTGCAAGTTAACATGGAGAAGGGGCAGCAAGAATTGACCACCCTAAGGCAAGAGTTAGACCAATTAAAAACAGCAAAAAACGAGAAATCAGCGGTAGAGGGAGGAGAAAATATAATGGAGTTAAAGGAGATCCAAACAGCATTAGCAGACTTGGAGGTAAAAGAGAATCAGTTAAGGGTACACATAGAAGAGGCCAAATCTTGGTCACAAACGGTGAGTGGATCATCAAACGAGCAAAAAGGAATTATTGAACAACAAGTTAAAAGACAGTTAAGAGAAGAAAAAGATAAACAAAGCAGGGTTACAAACATTATCATTAAAGGTTTGAAGGACTTCGGGGAGAAGGAGAGAATCGACATTCTAACAAGGGAATTCCTTAAAGATAAGCTGCAATGGACAGGGCATATTCAGCAAGCTAGTAGAATTGGGAGAAGGATAGATGGAGGAAGAGATAGGCATGTAAGAGTCACTTTGAGAAATTTAGAAGATAAAAATAAGATCCTAAAAAACAGGGGGTTACTCAAAGGCACACATATTTATTTAGATGAAGATTTGACTTTCGAGCAACAAGAAGAACAAAGGAAGGAATGGGAGAAGGTAAAAACAGCAAGAAATGAAGGCAAATGGGCTTGGTTGAAGAACGGGAAAGCCCAAATTAGTGAGCGTTTCTCAAACAAGAAATAGGATTTAAGGGCCCCACAGGACTACCTACATGTTGTAAGCTGGAATTGTAGAGGATATCCATGGAGAAGAGGACCTGGTTTGGGGCCCATAGCAAAAGGGAAAGATATTATCATTCTTACGGAAACGCATGAACATGAGGGCTGCAAAATTCCGGATTTCGAAGGGTATAAGAAAGTTTCAGTGTGGAACGAAGGAAATGAAATAGGTAAAGGTCATGGAGGGGTTGCAGTGCTAATAGCTGAGAAGTGGCAGGGAATTGTTGAGTGTGTAAAAGAAGACATAAATAAACAATACATATGGCTGCAAATAACTGAAAAAGGGGTAACTTTTAGTCTAGCTGCTTGCTACTTTGCTCCTAAAAATTCAAAGTTTTATAAGAAGCGGAATTTAGACAATGAAGATCCGTATGCATCACTAAAAAAAGATATCTCTACTTTTAACATTCTTGGAGAGGTGGTTTTAATGGGTGACTTTAATGCAAGGACAGCTAATAATCAGTCTCTTCAGTTGAGCAGTGAAGCAAAAGGGGAGAACAATCCTTTATGGTTGGAGGAAGGTGGTGGTTTCCATTGGGAAAGAACATCTCAAGATGATAATGGCACTGTGAATTCGTTTGGGACTGAATTACTTGGGCTTTGTAGTTTGTTTGGCATGGTTATTTGCAACGGGGTGAGAAATTGGCCGACATCTGGGGGAGTCACGTGCAAGACCTACAACGGTCAAAGTGTGGTTGACTACGTGGTTTGCTCTCAAAGTTTTGGTTCTAGGCTGTTGGAGTTTGACATAGAGGACTGTCCTATTGAGATGAATTCTGACCACTTACCCCTTCGGGTTAAGCTTCGTGTTTCTACTATCAATCAGCACAACAAGCAAGTTCAACACATGCAAAAAAAAGACCTTCCCAAGGGTAAAATCCTCATAAATCAGGAAAATAAAGAAATATTTAATGCTGTTCTTAGACAGCAGTTCCATGATTTGAAGAATGAGGGAGAGATTAACTCTGTTAAAGAGGCTGATGCCCATATTCACAGCAGTTTGCTGATCCCGATAATCCACAAAGCATTAAATGCATGCAAAAGGTCTTTTCCCAAGGTGAGGGCTGCAAACACATTTCCGGCAAATCCGTGGTATGATGATGAGTGTAAGGCAGCCAAGAGATCGCTAAAGGAGTGTGATATGGACAAAGAATACAAGAAAAAATATGTAAAATTAGTGCAATCCAAAAAAATGGAATACGTTAATGAAAGAAGGAAGGAGCTAATCTCACTTGGGAAGCAGAATCCTAAAGGCTTTTGGAGGGAACTGCAGCAAAAGAAAGAGAAGGTGGAGAACAATATCACTGATGCACAATGGTTAGAGTATGCTAGGCTCCTTTATGAGCGGGTCCATGAGAAAAGCATCCCTCCAGTTGTTAACACATCAACGGAACTATTCACTGTGGATGATATTAAACAGGGAATAAAGAAGTTAGCAAGTGGGAAAGCACAGGACATAGATGGGATTCAGGCTGAATTTCTAAAGTGGGGGATTGAAACTCTCGCTCCTTTCATAACAAGAATTTTCAACAATGTCAATCAGGAAGGCTTTCCTGTGGAGTGGACTACCAGTGTGGTCATTCCTTTGTTTAAAAGTGGTGATATCAATAGCCCATCTAACTATCGCACAATTATGGTTAATCCTATCTTTGGCAAACTCTTTGGAAGCATGGTTGAGCGTAGGATCAGCATTTGGGCAGAAAATGAGGGCAAAAGGGCAAAGGGGCAGGTGGGCTTCAGATCTAGGCACTCTACCATTGATCACTGCATCACCCTTAGGCACTTGATTGAGAAGATTTGGGTCTGCCAGGGTGAGGAAGCTTATTGCTGTTTTGTTGACTTCAAGAAAGCTTTTGACACGGTGCCTAGGGACAAACTGTGGAATAGGATGGAAGAATTAGGCATTCCAAATATGTTTAGAGTAGCTGTTCACAGGTTATATGAGAAGGTTAATGCTAATATCAGAACAAGTGAGGGTATGTCAGAATGTTTTGGCAGCGACATTGGGGTTAAGCAAGGCTGCCCTTTATCTCCCACGCTTTTTGGGCTCTACATTGATAAGTTGGAAGCTTGGTTAAGCAAGGATGGAGGGGACGGTATCCAATTAGCAGGTTATGTAGTGAAATTACTTCTGTATGCTGACGATCTTATTTTGATTTCAAAAACAGCTCATGGGTTAAGAGAACATTTGAAAGCTTTAGAACACTTCTGTCAGGAAGTGGGAATGCAAGTGAACACCACCAAAACCAAAATCATGATTTTCTCTTTGAATAGAAAAGAAAAACAACACATCTTTCTTTTTGAAGGTAGTCCACTCGATATAGTGAAAGAATACAAGTATCTTGGGATTGATTTTCACCATAAGCTCAGCTGGGAGACCTGTCGGGCGAAAAGGATACAGGGAGGGTGGAAGGCCTTTTTCCTGCTGCAAAACAGATGTAGGAAAGCGGAACTTTGGGATTGGAAAACCAAGAAAACTCTTTTTGGTTTACTTGTCACGCCAGTTGTACTTTATGGGTGTGAAGTGTGGGGAAGCAATATGTCAAATTGCAGCTGGAGACAAATTGAAAGAATCCAAAAACACCTAATAACAAGCAATCTCAAAGTTAAGGCCACGGTCCCATATGAAATTCTTTTAGCTGAAGCGGGGGCTTTTCCCTTGGAGGCATCGGCGATAACTCGGTTGATAAGTTATTTAAAGAAGATTGAAAACATGGACAACCACCGGTGGCCCAAAGCGGTTATGGAGGAGGTGCTAAACCGTAGAAAGAAAACTTGGATGAAGCAGAACAACAAGTGGCTGAACAAGTGGGACATCAATTTGCAAGAGTGTCCCAACACCAATAGTGAAATAAAAGATTACGTGAAGGAAAAATTTAGGACTGCCATGTGGTCAAATCAGATTGGGCGAAAAAAAGCATACTACATCAAAGAGTTTAACCCGACAAAGGATCATGGTGAAAAAATGTATTTAGGGGCTGCTATTAAAGGGAAAGCGAGGGTGTTAATAGCACAGATGAGGACAGGATCACATCATCTTAGGTGCGAGACCGGTAGATGGAAGTCTCCTAAGGAAACGTGGGAAGAAAGAACCTGCATATTCTGCAATAAGGGGGTGGTTGAGACAGAGCGACACTTCTTCTTGGAATGCATTGCTTATGAAGACATCCGTAAACAATATGCAAATAGTTTGGGTATGGATGATATGCAGCAGTTATTCGAGGAGGATAAGATCAACCAGACGGCCAGCCTTCTAGTCAAAATCAATAGTAGGAGATCTGATTTAGAAAAAAGCATGAAAGAAAATTAAGTTTGGGTCTTGGTCCCATAGACTGTTTAGTCTCGTGGACGTCATTAAAATCTTTCATTCATTCATTCATCAGATTCTGGCAACTTACTATTTTTAGTAAGTCTGCAATTCAGGGCGTTCTCTCAGCACTTTTGGAGTTTTGATCATTACACTGCATCCAGAACATGTCAGGCTGCTCGTCTGCAAGTTTTGAGCCAAAACAGACAATTGTCTATTTCTAGCAAGTTCAGCTTCTAGAGTAGATTTTAGGGTTTATATGTGAAATTCTTCAATGCATGTCTGGAGATTCCTTCTGGGTTTTCTGAAACCTTTGTGACGATATAACATGCAAAATGAGATGATCACTTTTAGAGTTCAGCCTTTAGAGGCTATTTTAGGGTTTGCATGTGAAGATTTTCTTTGCATGTCAGCATATTCCTTGTGGGCTTTTCGAGGGCTTCGCAGTGACGTGAAATACAAACGAAGATGATCACTTTTTCAACAACTTGCTATTTTTAGCGGATCCACTCTGGCAGCCCCCCCCAGCACTTTAGAATCACAAACTGATCGGCATGCAACTGAAACGAGGTCAAACAGAGGTCATTTGATATACATGCAAGTCAAATTAGGGTTTCCAACTTTGGAACCCAAAATGAGGGGTAAAACGCCAGAATTTTTGAAAATTGGTGTATCCCACCACAATCAGTACCTTTCAAGCTATCCACCGGTAAAATTTGAAGGCAATCGGAGCACTTACTATTTATAGTAAGGCATTCCAAACATAGGCTAAAAATAGTAAATCAGCAGTAGGTGCCAGTGTGAACGGGCAGGTCTATTGATGAGGGTCACGACATTCAAATTTCAAGTCAAACGGAGTTGGGGAAGTGTCAGAATCGGGCAGTTGCTATAAATAGTAAACCACCTTCAGAAATATGTTATAAATAGCAAGTAAACTCAGGATGGCAGTGTGAACAGGCTAAGTAGGTCATGAGGATCCTATGGTTAAAATTTTGAATTGGTCCGAACTTCAGAGATGTGAAAATCAAAAGACTTACTATTTATAGTAAGTATTAAAGCACGAGCAAGCAACCGGAAAAATGGCTAAGTCTGAAGCTTATCCACCTTGACCTCCAAATGCGCCCAAGATAACTGGCAGAGGGTTGAAAAAGTTTAAGTCTGAACAAAATCCTCCTCCACCCTAAAATTGCGCCCATCTTCAAGCCAGGTTGATAAAATTGTCTAAGGCACTGAGTTCGTCCTGCAAGACCCTCAAAATGCGCTCTCATCAAGTTGGCAGTTGATAAAAAAAAAATGCTAAGTGTTGAAAATATCCTGCAGGCACCTCCAAATGCGCCCTCAAGGTAATGGAAGCTACAAAAAAATTCTAAGGCATGGAGTTTGTCCACCTCCACATGTGAAATGCGCCCTCTTCAAAGTCGAGGTGTTAGAAAATTTTAAGTGAAGGCATTCATCCTCCAACACATGCTAAATGCGCCCACCTCAAGGAGAAAGTTTAAAAGTTTCTAAGTATGGACTTAAGTCCTCCTCCACTATCAAAATGCGCCCATGCTTGATAAAGTCAAAGAGGTCAAGGCGTTTATCCTCCTCCATGTTTGAAATGCGCCCATCTAAAGTGCAAGGTAAAGATAAAAGTAAAGGTGATTATAAAATTACTAAGGCATGCAAATTTGACGCTCAACCTATCAAATGAGCCTTAGACTGGACAAGAAGTTGCTAAGGCGTTGAAATTTGAAGTAGATGCTTTCAAATGCGCCTTGCCTTGCATGGAGAGTTCAAGAAATATTCAAGGCCTGGAAACTTGAAGTCCCCCCCTTTGAATGCACCTTTGACTGGAGAAAAACTTGGAATATTCAAAAGCATGCATGAAGTGGGCCCCATCCCATACGCCTTGACTTGTGAAGGAAGTGTTCTACATTTGAAGTTTGACCCCATGCATTCGCCTTAGCTATTTAAGGAGGTCTTGAGGAATCTTTAAGTCATTCAAATTTTGAAGTGGGTCCCTTTGATGTACGCCTTGACTTATGGAGAGCTAGAGAAAAGTTAAGTATAGAAAACTTGAAGCTCTACCCCTCATGTGCGCCTACCTCAAGGAGTTGATAAGAAACTTTCTAAGTGTCACAAAATGGATGTAGAGGGGGTGAAATGCGCTCACTTTGTAGAGGGAACTCAAGAACTTTCTAAGGCATTAAAAAATCAAAGCTTCAACACTCATATGCGCCCAAGTAAGAAAAGAGTAATATGTGGGCTAGGAAATTTTCTAAACTAAGGAATTGGAAGTGCAGAGGGCTAAATGCGCCTAACTAGAGCAAGTGATTAGAAGATATTCAAGTATGACAAAATGAAAGTCTAAAGCGTGAAATACGCTTGGAGTTGGTGAAAATTTGTTTAAGTGTTGAAAATGAAACCTCAGACCCTCACATGCGCCTGAAGAAAATAAAGAAGTTGAGGCTAGAAAATTTTCAAAGGCACAAAATGGCAGTTGATACATGAAAATGTGCCCAGTTTGAAAGTGACTTGAAAATTTTCAAAGTTGAGCAAGAAAATACGCCCAGAGATGAAGAATTGGAATATATTTGGTGAAAATTATTTTTTCTAAGGTTTTAAAAAAATTCAAAAAATTAAATGAACCCTTTCACTTGTAGACCCATGAATTCATCACGTTCTGAAGGGAATTTTCTTCTGGGTATTGAAGATCTTCGACAAGGAATGGATTTTAAAGTCTTCTGCACTTTGCCAAGGCTTTCAAGATGGAGATTTTGATCGGCACTTGAAATAATGAATTTTCCTAGGGAAAATTTAAAAAATTTCTAAGGCAAGGAACATAATGTGTTAAAAATGCCTTGGCGGATGAATTTGAAGTTGGGTGCCTAGATAATTTTTGATCAAATTCTTGATGAAAACATTTTGCTCGAGCCAGAGTTGGATGAAATGTTAGAGTGAACACCTCAGCTGGAAAAGTGAAGAAGATGCAATTGAAGCTGGCAGTTTCAAAAGATGATTTTAAAAGTGCATCTCTTAAATACGCCCTTGGGGAAGTTGAAAATTTGTCTAAGGAATTGAAATATGATGTACAGGTGTTACATGCCCCAACCTATAGATCATGAAGAAAGCAAAGTTGGCTAGAGAAAAATGATGAACCCTATCAAATCCAAAGATCACTCAGACCTTGGAGTTAAAGTATGAAAATCAGGTAAGTAAGGTGAGTTTATATTATGAGGTGTTCTGATGCTCTTCTCCTTGCTTGTTTTGCAAGGTGAACACTGAGGCCAAAGCAGTGATGACTTGAAGCAATGAAGCAAGTTCTCCAGGACTACATTTCAACCTCGAAGGAAGAAAAATTGCAAGAAATGGCTAAGTGTTGAGACCTAGTATGTGCCCAACCCAAGTGGCAAAGAAGAAATGTTTTCAAAGCTCAGGATGGAGAAAAAAAAATGATAACCATCAAGTACTTCAAAGTTGAAGAACAACATCAAAGAGGAAAATCACCGTCAAGCAAGAGAAAGAGGTTGCAGTCTTGGAATTTCAAAATGAGAACGTGCCTGCCGTACCAGTCCAAGAAGTTGAAGCAGTATTGACCAAACTCAGGACGTTTGCAGTCAGAGAAGAATAGTGTGAACGCGTTTCCAAACGGAATTTTCTAGAGGATGTGGCCATTAATTGCTCATTTATTACCCCACTCCTCTTGGTGGCGGTTTTTAGGGTGAATCTTGTTTAGGGCTGAGGTGGCTCAATTTGGGCCATCCAGCCAATTGTAATCTGAGCCGTCCGTTGGACTTGGCCAGCTATATAAAGGGGCATCCCCCCTCATTTGTACCTTAGTAGAAGTTAGACACTAGATCAGACTAGAGAGTAGAGGAGAGAGACTTTAGTTGTAATAGCTTAGCATAGCATAGTTGAAGGAAAAGGAAAGTTTTCCCTTGAAAACTTTGTAAGAGATTGTTGTGAAAACTATTATAATAAAAGATTTTTCATTGAATGGTGAATTCATCTTTGTTATAAGCAGCTAGCAAGGTTTCTTCATCCCTTCTACTTCAAGTAGCGTAAAGTAGCATAATTTCATTTTCATGCAAGTAGATGTTAGCTGTGGATTTGTGGTGTTAATCAAGGAAATTTCGTTTTAGTCCATACTGTAGACACGTCAAATTTGCATTATGCATATTCATCCGCTCAATAAATAAATCAAATGCATTACATCCATTCACCTAGTAAATCAGGTTCTTATCATCGAAAGCTCAATCATAGTTTAATTAAATAAATCAGGCTTTATTTAATTAACATCTCAAACATGCATCTTCCATCCTTTTTTTATTTAAATAAAACAAATATTTAAATCTTAATAGTCAAAATCATCTAATCAGCATTAAATCAGCATAATCATCATCTATTTAATCTAACCCTGATTAAATACTCACCCACTTGCATTCTCTAGATTTGGCCACTTGCACATGAAAGAGTGCAATTAATTGATTTATTAAAATCTTTATTTTCAACTTGGCATAAAGGAAGAATATTCTCCAAGTTTGAATTTCCCCCCAAGTGGACATGTACACCCAACAGAGCATTTATGAGGCCTTACATGTCTCTTACATGTCCCCTTCCAAAGGTCAAAATCAGCATTCATTGCAAATTTGAATTCAAATTCTCCCTCTCATGGGCACTCTTCCCAAATCTTGCACGTACATCAACCAATCACCACTTGACAAGTGTCCTATCATTGGCAGAATCTTTAGTCCCACATTGGTCTCTCTTCAACACTCAGCATCAAGAAAATCCTTAAATAGAGGCATCATCCTCAAGCAAATCCTCCACAATCTTGCAAGGTCACTCTCTTCATTTGAGATTTGATCTTGTCCATTTCACTCCATCATCTCCATCATCTATAGCAATTTCATTATTTTAGCTATTAATCAAGGATTGGGAAAGGGTCACTAGCACATGTGACACCAATCCAATATGAGATAGAGTTGGATTCTTGCTTCTTTGTGCTTTCACTTAGTTTAGTTGATATTTTGTTGTTTGGATTGCATTATGAAGCATGATTCAATATTTCATATGGATTCTATATCTGATTTGCTTGATTTAACAATACTCATGCTTGTTTGTTTTTGAGCAAAATGCAGATTTAGGGTCTACAAAATGGCGCTAGAAGGAGGGCACCGTCTATGTTTATTTGAAAGTTTCATCATCTAACATGCTGCTTGTTTTTCCAGATTTTGCATCTTAGTTAGAATGATTTTTATCTCACACTAAGATGGGTCATATTGCAATTACTAAGATAGAACTAAGTCTCTTCTAAATTTTCTTGAGGTGAATTTATGGCTTTTGCCATCACTATGCCTTTTTCAAAACGAATGCAATAGGAATGATACGCCATTATTTCTGTATGCATTTGAGGAGTAACATTCAGTCACTAAACATAAGATAACAGTTTGGTTTTCGTTGAATATGGGGGTACATTGAACATAGTAAGTTTAGCATGCATTGAGCGTTGGAACACATTGAATTTGGAATGTATGAGGTTGGAGCATTATTGCAGGTTAATATTGATTTCTCTCTGCATGTCGCTAATTAAAGAAACCTCCACTTGTCTGGGCTACAGTTATCTTATGCCAATATCCACCTACTATACTTTAAATTTTTTTTTACTTTGGTTGATTCACTGAGTGAAAATTGCATTGAGTCTCTGTCACACATTTATGTTGAATCTTTTTATCTCTCCATTTCCATTAGAATCATTACCAGAGTGCATCGAGGTCTCTAACTTCACCACCACACCAGCACCTTCATACGCTCATATCCTGCATTCATTATATTCCATAAAATCACTTTTCATACAGTACATTGCTGGACGTCCATACCCTGTTTCAAAGCTCTCATCTGTATGCAGCTAGGAAGGATGCTAGGGCGGCTGTAGAGTTCAGTCACACACCTGACAGTTGCATTCACTTAAAATATTCTAAAGCCCGTTTGACAAATCCCTTTTGCGCATATCTTGTAATCATTGCATTCCATAAGACCATATCTCTGTCAGGACTGTCCAACAGGTCACGCGCCTTGTCTGTTAAACAGTCCACGAGGCATTTTGCCAACAAGTTCACATGCCATGTCCATGAAGTACATTGAAGGTTCTCTGTTCTCTGTTTGCGTAGATGATGTTATTTCAATCTTTCGCTGTGTTATCTTTCGCTGATGTTAAATGCCAGGACAACTTCAAAGTTTGTAAGATGTTGTCTTTTTCCAGTCTATTCTTTTTTAGCACCTACGCTCTGGCTCTAATTATCTTTCACTAAGTACACTAATCTATGTGCTTCGGATATTTGAATCTTCTTTTTTCTGTTCGATATGAATGTGTTTATGTACGCATGAAGAGGTAAGGATGGGTGCCAATCAATCGACAGTTAGCTAACGTATTATAATACTTTGCTATGCATTCTTAAAGTTCATTTTGATAGCTAATATTTGAAATCTGGATCTCTCCCATCGGCTTCTCACAATAGCAAGGACAACGTGCAAGTGGAGATTTTCTTGCTGCTTCCTAGCAGATGTGACAAAATGGTCATCGTTGTAGGTCCCATGGATTGGAATTCAAATGATTTTGTGCTAACCTATCAAGAAAGAACCGTGCGGATCTGGAGATAAAAAGGCCTTGCACATGTAGAAGAATTCATTGTGGGAGACAAACGTTTGTTCTACGCAAGCATCACCACTTGCTGGAATTTGATTGGGTCGAGCATTTGATGAATGGCGGACACTGCAGTGACAGGAGGGATGGTTGGGCCAGTAGGTGGCGTATGGTGTTAGATGGGAGTTTGGCATTACTTCTGTTGATTCAATTATTTAAAAAAGTCTTCAACTGAGGCTTCTTTGGGCCCACACTTCCTTGGAAAGGACGATTTGGACGCACATACACTGAGCAAGGATCATTAAAGACATAGAGCTGCAGATCATTTATGAGTCCTACCTTGTCAGGAGCATTAAAGGTGAAGAAACGTTATGAAAAGATAATACTGTCGATTTCAAATCAAAACAGCTGAATTGGAGAGGCGAAAAGTCAATAGATATTCAAGTTTGCATCTTCTAACACGTCTCTAGTTGTACTGATTTTGCGTTTGATAGATTTCTAACACGTTCTAACACGTTGATGATATTAACATATCTATGTTATCTGACAGATTTTTACAGTTAAAGACAGGGGGAAGGCGACATCAGATTTGCTCGCTGTGTTCAAAATTATATCAATATTTAAGTGGCAAAATTTTCTCACTCATGCCTGCCACCTCAAATTTTAATGCCTCCCTAGGATAGTGAAATGATTGATTATTATATGGTCAACAATTGTTTGAAATGCAAATGTTGGTAGGTGTCTAATTTTCTGCTTATTTATGGTGCAATTTACTGACAGTATAATCATTATGGTGATGTCTATGTTCATCAATTTTTTATTGTTTTGATCAAAGGCATTATGGATTAAAATTTATTGCACATTGGTTAGTATACTGATTGCTTTTAACTTCTAGCATTTGATATTGCTTTTCTTTGCTGCCCTTGGCGCTTGAAAGGTAAAAGGTCATTTAAATATCAATTAAAAGCATTTCATACATTGATTTTCTAGTGCGAATCAATGGATAACTATTGCGTTAGTCACTTGTAGAGGATTATTTTATTATCACGATCATCCAAAATCAGTTCTCTTTTCGATTGAGATTATGTTATTATTTGAAGACAATGATCAAAACTAATATAATGGTCCTCACATGATTATCTTTTCTTTTCTTTTTTTTGAATAGGTACAAAGGAAAAGCGAAGGCGAAAAGGTGCAAAGCGAAAGAGAAGGCTATCAAACGAAAACGAAAGGAGGGGAAATTTTTCTTTTTTGAAAACACAATGTGTTTTTTAACACTTTAAGTGTTGATCAACACTACTTCACGAAGTTGTTTATCCTTTCGTTTTAGAACACTAATTTTCATTTGGGTCTAAAACGAACAATTTGATTTTCATTGCAAAGGGCTTAAAATGAATCTTAGGACAAACTACTAGATTTTGTTTGAGGTTAAAGAATTGAACAATCAAAACTTCACACTTCATTTGGTGCTTAAAACGAACTCACAATTGCTTTGAAGGGTATAAAACGAACAAGTGCTTGATTTGTGTGATTTTGTCTTTTGAGTGCGTATCCTCTCCCCTTGCGCTTCGTGCGATCTAGGGTGCAAGAGAAACACTCAAAATACATTTTATTGCTTTGAAACACTTCAATTTGGGCTTAAAAATTGAACATCTTGTGCGAGTGTGAGTAGGGGCATTTTGTACATTCTCTTTCTTTGTGCCATCAAAGGATCGATGAGTTGATTGTCTTTGCTCGCTTTTGTTTATCTTAGAGGGCCTGCTTGGGAAAAAAGTACTCACCCAAGGGGACGACTCAACGTAACACTCTAAAGCCAAGAGTATTTCCAGCCGGATATAAATGGGGTTTTGGTTAAACGCCATAATCACGCGGTTGGCTCCGACAAGATGGATCCGAAAGGGGACTCTTGCCGTATGGGTCAATCTCCACGAACGGAAAGTCCTTACTAGAACCTATGTGCTAGAATTTTGCCAAAATCCTTAATCTATTTATTGGTGCAAGAACGTCATTAAAGCCACACCTCATGGGTCTTCTAGTAGAGAGAGATGGAAAGCATGCCATGTTTCATGGTGTTGATGCTTGCTACCCGATTACGTTAATGAGCCGTGGAGGCGGTGAGGTCAAACATCTTTCATCCAGCTAGAGATAAGCGTATTTGGACTTGTCCAAGTGGGAATCCAACAAATATTGTCTTACACATCCATAGGGCTTGTAATTACTTTGTTTGAAAACATAGTGTGTATTGAAAACATTTTGCAAACAAACATTCAACATGATTCTCAAAATTTCAAACCCTCTTGAAGACAAATATCATTGACTCAATCCATATGCTCTGCTTTCCCTGCGGATTCACGTTGGTAGAGGTTCCTAAGCATTGGATTATATCTCAATTTGTCTTCTTGAGTAAACAATAGGAAAACCCTTGCCTTAAGTTCATTGAATTTCCACATAAAATATCTTGTGGGGTTTAAAGAAATTAAGACATTGGTACATATTAGTTTGAAACTTTAATCAAAGAGAGTGTTTTTGGTAAAATAAATCCATTAAGCAAAGCTAAGCAAAATGAACTTTCATGTGTGTTGAAGACTCCAAATCCCAAAAAGCACAAATCATTGATTGGAAATCCAAAATGTTCAAATCATTTCTTTGTTACAAAGGTCATTAGGAAGCATATGCATGCTCTTCAATACCTAGGTCTAGGAAAACAAAGTGGTCTTTTTAGGTTCATCTAGGGAACAAAACAAATCAAACCTCTTTCATCCATCTTTCAAAACATCAAAATCCATCTCACAAATCATCTTTTGAAAAACCTTGAAATCATCTTTGAAGTGCTAGGCTTTATGACAAAATCAATCAAACACCAAAATCATTGAGACCAAGTCCTTGAAAACATTTATCAAAACACCTTTGGCTAGGAATGTGTAAATGCATCCTTTTGCATATCCTTAGTCAAAGACATCCAAATCATCTTGTCTAGCTTAGTGTATGTAGATGAATCCTCCTCATATACTTAGTGAAACAATCACCTTGTTTGGGTAGGTGTGGGTAGATGCACCCTTCTCCTCACACATATCCAAATCATCATCCTTTGAACACAACTATCCTTTAGATCATTATCAAACATCTTAGGGTCTTTTTGTTCAAAATCAAAATCAAAATCCAAATCAAGATCAAGGACAAAATCTCAAAATCCAAAAATCAAACCATTCAAAAATCCAAAGTCCTAGCATTTCATTTAAGATTTATCAAAAGCCAAAAACATCCATAACATCCATCTTTAAACATCACCATCATATCATCATCACATTTGATCCTAAAAGCATCCTAAAACTTTCACTTTGGGACATAAAATAGAGATTAATCCAAAGAGTCAAGAGATTCATCTCCCATATTCTCGAAGATTGATCCCCGTTTTATGGTTCTAACTATATCTCAATACAAGAAGAGTATGGAAGCCAACAAAGAAACACTTGCTTCAAGCAATCTTAAAAAAACCAACACAGAAATGAATCCAACAGAATCAAGCAATCCATTGACCCTCTCATCATCACAAAATCCGCAAGAAGAAAACCAAAGAGAGGACCCTACTTTTGGAATGTCTCGCGAGGAAATGATAGAAATGCTCCAAAATCTGCATAATCATCAAATCATCAACATCATGATGAGAGTCAACCCTTCGTTATATATGCTTGAATTAGCAAAACAAGGGGCCAAGTTGCCTTCAGGTTTTGATGTGAGTAGCATAGTGGAGACATCATTTCCACCAATCTCATCCACCCCCATCACACCCATCATCTAACCCAACACGATTCCAACTCCGCCACCACTACCACCAAAACCAAATGCGGCAAGACAATATGACATTGCGCTAAAAGCTCACCAGGCCTACCAAAAGGCCATCCAACAATATCTAGCCAAGCAACAAGCACGCAGAGCTCGACAAATGCAACAATCCTCTCAAGCTGCCCAAGCCTCTCAAGCTACCCAACCAACACGAGCACAAACACAAAAGATGACAACTGTTAAGAACAAAGATCAAGATCACTCCATCATTGAACACCTTGAAGTTGTGTCTACTCCATCCAATGATCAAATGAATATATGTCAAGAGTCACTTCTCAATCATGATCAAAATACACCAACAATACCCAACAATGATCCAAGTCAACAAATGTCAACATCATTTGACCATATGGTTGAAGACCTTAGAAATCTCTCTACTACAATTGTTGAAAACAATGTTCAAAATCTATCCATCAATAAAGATATTTTCACTTCATCCGACGAGGCATCGACCAATGATTATGTTGAAAATGTATCTACATCACCTAATGAGGTAGAGGACATATCTCAAGAATTTATTCTAAAGCATGATCAATGTCTTTCACCAAAGTATAGCAATGGCCCTTTCCAAGACATATTGACATCCTTCGACCTCATGATTGCCGATATTGAAGGAATCTTCAACTCGACACCTGATCCAAGTCCACTCAAAGATCATGAAGATATTAAACCACTTCCCATGCATAATGAAGATATCCAAGAGCCATTTGTAAGCAGTCCATCCTTTGAAACTGACCCATGTCAAGAACTTGATCCAAAGCATGTCGAAAGCAACTCCGAAATCATTCAAGATCAAGAATTTGTATCTTCAAGATACTACAATCATCTAATGGACACTCTCCTATCTATGCAAGATGATCATATCCATACTCCTCCATCTACCCATGAGATGCTTTATATGGATAGACACGTAGATGATCTTCATCTAGAACAAGATTGTGTTACACAAAAAGAGCAGATTATCAATTCCTACGATCAAAAAGAGTTGTCCAAAATAGTATCGGATATATCCCAAATTCAGATTGATGACATCATGAATGAAGATATCCATCATTATCCGCTCAACAAAACAAGTCAAATAGAACATCCAGAGTTAGCGGAGCAGCAAATTGAAAGAACATCAACTACGATGGTCATTTGTCAGAGCATGTTTACTGAACAAGACATCTCAGAACAGGAAGAGTCAAAGAATGAAGGTACTACTACCACCATACTGGGGGCAACTTCGTCTCAAGCAAATGTCAACATAGGGAGCATGAAGAGTCCTTATGATGAAGCTAGTGTCAATACTACAACCAACCACGTCACGAATCTTCATCCACCCATCACCCCATCCATGAATTGGGACCAACATCAAAGGAAATATCTGAATCAAAGTATGAAGAACATTATCAAATCAAAAGAAGTTGAGAAGCATAATGGACATATCAAATACATATGGATACCAAAGAATACAAAGAAAGATCATCCCTATCAAACTCCATCAGTCAAAGAAACTATGGGGCAAAATAAAAGAGGGAAGAGTATCCATCAAAGATGTCCGCAAAAGAAACAACAAGCTTTTCAAACAACATATAAAGTGTATCAAGCAGTTGGTCCTAATTCCACGCACACTTCCGTATCCACCCATCATTGCTCATCTTCCCAAGTTTGGAGAGTCAAAGGTTCCAAACTGTCAACCAATCCATCTCTTATCCCTAAACACACTCCATCCATGCCGCCACACATAATATCCAATTCTTACATTGACCGTGTATTGGCAATGACCCTTCATCATAAGGATTCTGAAGGCAATCTATTGCGATGTACACACAGAGACAGAGTTAACTCTGGTATCAACAAAGCAGATTAGAAATCTCAAAAGTTGCATTCAAGTGCACGTATCTTAGCAAAGCAGCTCCTTCAGGTAGGATATCGATGGCACATCATGACAGGGGCATCTACATCAGCGACACCCTGTGGTCCAGCATAAATCTTTCAGAAAAATCAAAAAAATCAAAAAAGCAAAAAATCAAAAAAAATCAAAAAAAGGATTGAAAACAGTAAAGAAAAAAATCGTCCTCTAGTGAAAACCACATGGGCGGCGCTTTGGGCAAGACCATGATGAAAACCTGGCAAACAGGCATCATGTGTAGAATCGAGCATCTATGTGCACCAGTCTAGATGAAAGCATCTCATCCCATCCATAATAAATCGAGCATTCCATCCATCTTATCCATAATAAATCCATCCATCCATGAACCATTTATCCAATCCATTCGCATATATTTGCATCCATCATCTTAGTTATCTTGATCTTGATGAAATTTTGGGGCACGCTCTACACTTGCTTATGGTAAACATCTTGACATGGGCCATTTTCATTGATCCTATCCTATCCTATGTTATCTGAGCCATGAAGCATTATCCAAATGAGCACTCGTTATCCAAACACCTTATCTTATCGCAAGATAATCCATGTCCCTCTATCCATACACTTATCTGAGCATCCATCCATGACATTCCATACATTGCTAGACATTGGGGGTAGGTATTTACATCTTGCTTCGGGAATAAATCTTGATCTATATCCTCCTACTCATGTGGTGATCCGACCATTGGAAAACGCTAAAATCAAACTAGTCAAAGCACTCATGAGCAAAAATTTGAATCACTAGCCCATGGCACATTTTGACGAGAAGAAATTCTTTATCAGTCTTCAACTTTCATCAAACATCAATCTAAACAATCACTATTGGTCGCATCTAATTTGCACGTCAATGTCACATCAAATCATTCAAACATCTTTTGTTCGAAACCAAGCTTCATCAAACATGATCAATCAAATCCAATCAAAAAATCATCATCATCAGGATATCCTTGTGTTCCTTAACACTATCCTTGCATTGTTGTGCATCGTCAACAATGTTATCATCATCAGTCTTGATCAAATCATCATCAATCCATCATCATCTTGGGGATATCATTCCCAATCATTGTGTTGCTTAACACTATCCTTGCATTGTTGTGCATCCTCAACAATGTTATCATCATCAACAATCCACCAATCAGATCAATCAACCTTAGCTTGGTTTTCAACCAAATCCCAAATAGAGCACTGATATCATCACACATATCCATATCCAAAACATCACAACATCAGAAAATCCAAAAACATCAAAACATCAGAAAATCATAAAATCCAAAAACATCCAAAACATCGAAATATCCAAAAACACTCAAAAAATTAGAAAACATCAAAAACATTGAAATCCGAACTACGTTGTCTCTGAGCTTAAACGTAGGCAAGGCTAATCTCTGATCAGCCCCCGAAACATCAAAATCCAAAACATTCGAAAAACATCAAAATCCAAAGCATTGAAAACATCAAAATCCAAAACATCCAAATCACATCAAAATCCAAAAACATTCAAAAACATCAAAATCCAAAACATTCAAAACATCAAACTCCAAAAACATCCAAAATCACATCAAAATCCAAAACATTCAAAACATCAAAATCCAAAAACATTCAAAAATCAAAATCCAAAAACATCCAAAATCACATCCAAATCCAAAACATTCAAAAACATCAAAGTCAAAACGTTTCAAAACATCAAAATCAAGGAAACATTGAAAACATCAAGATCAAAGGCATTCGAAAACATCAAAGGAATCCCAAGACGTTGCAAAATCAAAATCAAAACGTTTGTAAAGATCTCAAAACACCAAAACTGACCTCCAAAGGCGATTTCAAAGCGTCAAAACATCCAAATGTTGGAAGATCATCTGTCTCATCTCCTTGCACTCAAAATAATCGATATTCATAATGTGATCATCATCTTCGTCGCTGACAATTACAAGCGAAACAATCATAGCGGTCAGCAAAGAAGCCAAAGCTTCGATAAAGTAAAATCAAAAGCGAACAACAAAACATTTAAAACAAAATCAAAGTCTTGATCATTTTCAAACATGTCAGTCGACCTTATATCAACAGCCTATCAATCAACTTATCAAACCATCATCATCCTGTACAATGCATGTCCTAGGATATATCGTTCTGAAAATGGGCATCATTTTGGATATCACTTGGATTCCTATCCTATCAAAACACATCCCTTTGGCTGAAGGTATGAAGAACATTGGCTTGTTTGTGTACTTGATCTTTTCTTTTCATTTATCTTATTGCTCTCATTCCAAGGACCTCTCAATGATATCCGGTGAAGGATTTAGAGGAGATAGGAATGGGAGACGATCATTATTCTTTTATCATTAGCGGTGGATAGTTCTTGGCATAAAACTCTTGCGAATACTTGCTTTATTAGATATGTATGGAGGATGTTCCGGATGCTGTTGACTATTGCATTGATTGGTTATACCTTTAGTGTTTGAAATTCCGAGATGTTTGAGACTTCTAAAGTGCATCTAAATGAGGGTTTTACGTTATGTGGAGTTGAACAAGAATACTCCTACCTATTTGTCGAGTCAAAGTCCATCACACTAAGTACAACGCCATCTTGGTCCTTTATACCTTGATGCATCGTACTTAGGTGTGTTATCAAAAATAAAGTAAGTGACCCTTTGAAAATCCCAATCCTTGATAAGCAAATCATCATCATCATCTATCATCATCATCTCTAATAAAGTCTCGACCAATCATGGACTTGTTGGATCCTCTTATCATATCTGATTTCCGCTAACATCATCCATCCGTCAAACATCCCATCATGCATCCATCACATCTACAGAGCCGTCAACATACCACATATCATTTCATATCATACATCATAGGAAACATCGATCATTTCACATGCATTGCATAATCATCATCATAATATAGATCTTAGTCTAAGCATTTCGCCAAATCATCCATTGCATAATCACAACATATCCATCCACATTCACATCATCAATCTCATCCATCTCACATCATATCATCATTTAAGTTATTTTAGGATAATATAGATTTGTTATTCTAAGCATCTTAGAAATCATCTTTACGTAAATCATCATAGCATCCATTTTGAACCTCTTTGCTCCTTGAATCGACCCTCAAAATCAAATCTTTTATTTCGATCTCGAGGGCAATGTACCGATGTACTTTCGAGCAGGCATCGGAGAAAAATCATGAAATTTTTTTAATTTGATCAGCGGCAAGTTTATTCTTTGAACCAGCGCCAACAAGGTACATTAGCTTCAAAGGGGAAAAATGTAGACACATCAAAATAGCATTATGCATATTCATCCGCTCAATAAATAAATCAAATGCATCACATCCATTCACCTAGTAAATCAGGTTCTTATCATCAAAAGCTCAATCATAGTTTAATTAAATAAATCAAGCTTTATTTAATTAAAATCTCAAACATGCATCTTCCATCCTTTTTGATTTAAATAAAACAAATATTTAAGTCTTAAAAGTCAAAATCATCTAATCAGCATTAAATCAGCATAATCATCATCTATTTAATCTAACCCTGATTAAATACTCACCCACTTGCATTCTCTAGATTTGGCCACTTGCACATGAAATTGCAATTAATTGATTTATCAAAATCTTTATTTTCAACTTGGCATAAAGGGAGAATATTCTCCAAGTTTGAATTTCCCCCCAAGTGGACATGTACACCCAACAGAGCATTTATGAGGCCTTACATGTCTCTTACATGTCACTGTTGTGACCTTTTCACACATCGCCCCATTCAAGATGGGGACCCCTAATTTTTGCTCCATTCTGGTCATTTTGGCTTTGGTTTTTGTGTGTCTCTCTCTCTCTCCGTCTGTCTCTTTTCTATGGTCTGCTTCCTGGGGACGTTCCCGTCTGCAAGCTTCAACATGAATTTGGCCAAGTTTGAAATTAGGGTTTGAGTCTTTCCAGCCAATTTGAAGTCAAACGAGGTGAATAACTTGAAACTTGAGCTTAACGTTCTTGTCAGTATGTTTCCGTGGGGCTCGATAGTACTGTGAATCTAAGGGTACTTACTATTTTAGTAAGTGTGAAATTGAGGGCAATTTGTCGTATTTGAGATTCGATCATCCTGCTTGCATTGAATATATCCAGTTGCTTGCATGCCAAATTGGTAACAGGATAACTTACTATTTTTAGCGATCGGCTTAGGCACAAATTTGATGCGGATCACGGAGGTTTTCTCTTTGCATGTTTGGATATTCATACAGGTTTCGAGACCTTGATGGTATAACATGCAAGTCGAGATGGCCACTTCGAGTCCCGATGACCAGGGGCTATTTTAGGAGTTTGCATGTCGAGGTTTCTTTTTGCATGTCGGGTCATTCTGATGGGTTTTGAGCTTCCATGATGGTGTGACATGCAATGATTCTCACTCGATGAAGACACACTATTTTCAGCGGGTATGTCCCGGCCGGTGGCTTCCGACAGTCCCGGAATCATGAGGTGATCGCGATTACCCGCGAGAACAAAAGCGGAGATCATTTGATAGCCGTACCCGAGGAACAAATTAGGGTTTCCAACGAGCCTAAAAATAGAAATAAAAGTCAAAATCTTGAAATCGGTGTAAACCACGCATGATCCAGTACGTCCTTCGGGCTATTTCTTTGGTGAAATTTCAAGTCAAGCGGAGCACTTACTATTTATAGTAAATTCAGTTGAAGCTTAGGGCTAAAATAGTAAATCAACTGCATGCGTCAGTGTCGACAGTAAGGTCACGTGGTGAGGAGCGCCTCATTAAAATTTCAAGTTAATCGGAGCGGTGGAGCTACCGGAAACGAGCAGTTACTATTTATAGTAAATCACCACCAGAAACGTGCTAAAAATGGAGGGCTTGCTCAGAATGGCAGTGTCAGCAAGGTAATGGAGTCACGAGGATCCAGTGTTTAAAATTTCAAAGCAGTCTGAGCCTCAGAAGTGTGAGAATTGAGGAGCTTACTATAAATAGCAGGACACGAGGCAGGCTGGCAGAGGTCGAGAAAAATGTCTAAGTATGGGACTTCATCCTTCAGCATAGGCTAAATGCGCCCTCAAGCACCAGATGCCAAAATTTTATGACTCAGGTGTCTCATCCTCCTGCCTGGGCAAAATGCGCCCAACTTGAAGAGGAAAGGTTAAAAAAATTTCTAAGTGTGAAATGCTTATCCACTTGCCTAGGCAAAATGCGCCCAAATTGCAAGAGTCAAAGTGGTCAAAGGACTTCATCCTGCACACATAGCAAAATGCGCCCAAGGGAGGTTGAGAGCATGAAAAAAGTTCTAAGTGTAAACTTTATCCTCCTCCACTAGTGAAATGCGCCCATGCAAGAATCAGCCAAGAGGAAAGTCAAAGGAGTCAAATATTTTCATCCTGCATGAGGGGTAAAATGCGCCCAAAATGGGCCACATGAGGACAAAAGTTGGAAGTTGAGGAGTCACTTGAGAAAAACGTTGGGAGTTTCATCCTCCATGCATGCTGAAATGCGCCCACATTTGAAGTCAACAAGTCAAAAGGGAAGGCGTTAGAGACTTTCATCCTCCTACATGCCTAGAATGCGCCCATCCCCTTCTAAGTGTTGAATGCGCCAAGATGTAAGGTGAGAATGGTGAAACAAAAGAGTTAAGGCGTTGAAAATAAAGGTGGTGAAAATAAGGAGTTACCAAGGCGTTGGAGTTATTCTTTCCAAATGTGCTAGGCGCCAAGGGTGATGGGAGTTATAAGGTGAAGTGAAATATTGTTGGGCGTGGTAAAGTATTATTCTTCTTCAAGTATCATGTGCGCCTAGGGTGAATGAAGTGTGTTAGGCGTAGAAAATATTGCTAGGCGTGGTAAAGTGGAATATTCACCCTCAAATTGCGATGTGCGCCATGCAAGGTGAAGATGGCAATGGTAAAATATGAATGGCGTAGGAACAAATGTCCTCCTCAAACACAAAATGCGCCTAAGGTGGTAGGTGTTAGGGAATTTCTCTAAGACGTGTGTGATGTGTGAAGACAAGATGCTAGGCGTGGTGAAATAAAATACAAGTTATTGACAAAAAAAAATTGCCTAGGCGTTGAAAGTTGCCAGATGGAAATGAAGTGCTAGGGCGTGGTTTTCCTCAAATGTGAGATGAGTGATGGAAATTCTTTTTCTAAGGCATTGGAGCTTCAAAAATATTTTTCAAGTGTGAAGTAAAATGCGAAGTGGTGGCTAGAAAAATAAAATGTGCCAGGCACCTCTATGAAAAATTTTCTAAGTGAAGTTGATATTTTCACAGGCAAAATTGATCGAGTTGGATATAAAATTTTCTAAGGCAAAAATTTTCGAAGTGATTCAAAAATTTCTAAGGCACAAAATATTTTCTCCCTTAGAAAAATGCTTAAGTCTAGAAAGGTGATGGAATTTTTCTTGAAGCGCAGATGAGCCGCCAAAGATGAAGTCAGTGAATGTCAGCTCCACAAGATTGATAAAAAATTTTAAGTCAGAGCAAAATTCTCAGAGGGGATCGAAGAACGAGAATAAATTTGATGAAGGAATATTTTCTAAGGTTCAAAATTCAAGAAAATTAAATGAACCCGTTCGTTGGGTACCCATGGATTCAAAGCGTTCTGGAGAAAATTCTCTTCTGGGTATTGAAGATTATCAGTGAGGAATGGATTTTAGGATCTTCCACAGCTTGCCGATGATCCCGAGATGAAGATTTTAAGTGGGCACCGGATTGATGAATTTTCCTAAGGGAAATTTGAAAATTTTCTAAGGCAAAAATGAAGAAAATGTGTTTTCAAGGTAAGATCCTCCAGACGATGAATTTGAAAGAAACTGCCTAGGTGAATTTGCTCCAATCCTTCGTGAAGATAGTTTACTTGAGCCAGAAATGAATAAAATCGAGGTTATCAGAGCTCCAGCAGGTGAAATGAATTTCTCAAAGATGAAGTTTGTCTAAGGCATGAGTTTGAACGCAAAGTTGGCGATGAACACTGGGAAGATGGAACGTGAAAATCAGGTGAGTGAGTTAAGTTTATGTCATGAAGTATTCTAATACCCCTCTCCTTGCTTGTTTTGCAGGAGAAATGTTGAGGCCAGAGCACGATGACTTGAAGTGGAAGCACGATGAAGATGAGTTTCAATCTCGAAGGAGGAAAATTTGCAAGAAAATGGCTAAGTGTTAAGACTTATAACTTTCGAAGTACGAAGATGAAGACCCTCAAGTGGAAGAAATCAAAGAACAACGCCAAGAAAGAAGATCGAGAACAGTGTGAACGCGTCTACAAATGGAATCTTCTAGAAGGATGATGGTGGACATTATGGCACATTTATTACCCCTCTCCTCTGTGGCGGTTTTTAGGGCAATATTATTTAGGTGCTGAGGTGGCGATTCTGGCCACTCTATTGATTGTAACCCTAGCCGTCTTTTGGGACTTGCTAGCTATAAAAGGGGGAGTCCCCCTCATTTGTAATTCATTAGAATTAGATTAGACATTGGAGTAGTAGACATTGAGAGAGCATTAGCATTAGAGCTAGATAGTGTAGCATTGTAGAGCATTTTTGCATAATTTGGAGAAGAAAGAAAGTTTTCCCTTTGAAAACTTTTGAGGAGATTGTTGTGTAACACATTTTATGATAATAGATCTTTTCATTGATGATGGAATCCGTCTTGTCATAAAATGCTAGCAAGGTTTCTTCTTCCTTTCGTATCCAAGTAGCTTAAATTCATGCAAGTAGCTTACTTTGGTGTGTGGTGTTTTATTGAGATAGCTTCGCTTTATTCCATACCACTAGCGGCTTGTTGATGATAAGTTCGCCTTGTGTGGTCAACTGGACATTACATTGAGTTTAACTTCGGTTGTGATTTATATGCTTATATGCGTCGTTGTGATGGTGTATGCATGTTAAGTCGTAATTTGAACATCTTTTGCTATTTCCCTTGAAGATTGCACCGATTTTGCTGAGGCTGTCCGACGGAGGCTAGGTGAAATCCGGTTGAAGTCTATTGAAACAAAGCTCCACATATCCTGCATTTAGAGTAGCACATAAACTTCTTAGGCCCTACACCCTTTTAAATTCAGTTCATTTCGGTTAGAATTAGGAAACTTGCGCTCACCGCCAAATCATTTGAATCACACGAAAGCCCTTAGTCTACTGTTTGTTGTTAGCCGTCGAACAATTGTGTAAGTCCCCTTGACATACCAGCAATATCACATGTCAGCCAATGAGCCTATTGGCACTCAAGGAACCTTGGAGTTGAAAGCATGATCTTACTTTCGCAATCTTAGCATGCTGAATACTTTGTTCAAAGAGAGGGCCAGGCGTCCGTTGGAGACTTTATTACGTGTTGGTCGCGGTCTCAAAAAACCCGTCAAATTCCCTTCCAAAGGTCAAAATCAGCATTCATTGCAAATTTGAATTCAAATTCTCCCTCTCATGGGCACTCTTCCCAAATCTTGCACGTACATCAACCAATCACCACTTGACAAGTGTCCTATCATTGGCAGAATCTTTAGTCCCACATTGGTCTCTCTTCAACACTCAGCATCAAGAAAATCCTTAAATAGAGGCATCATCCTCAAGCAAATCCTCCACAATCTTGCAAGGTCACTCTCTTCATTTGAGATTTGATCTTGTCCATTTCACTCCATCATCTCCATCATCTATAGCAATTTCATTATTTTAGCTATTAATCAAGGATTGGGAAAGGGTCACTAGCACATGTGACACCAATCCAATATGAGATAGAGTTGGATTCTTGCTTCTTTGTGCTTTCACTTAGTTTAGTTGATATTTTGTTGTTTGGATTGCATTATGAAGCATGATTCAATATTTCATATGGATTCTATATCTGATTTGCTTGATTTAACAATACTCATGCTTGTTTGTTTTTGAGCAAAATGCAGATTTAGGATCTACACATACCACTAGCAACTTGCTGACGGCGAGTTTTCCTTGTGTGGTCAACTGGAAAATTTTACAAGCTTAACTTCGGTTGTGATTTACGTCTCGGCATGCATCGTCTTGATGATGTCTTGATGTCGAATTGTGACTTGAAAACCTCTTGCCACTCCCTTGAAGATTGCACCAACTTTGTGTAAGTTGTCCAATGCGAGGCAGAGCAGAGTTTGGTTGAAGTTTGTTGAGATTAATCCCACATCCTGTCTTAGAGTAGAATTTAGAACCTTCTTATCCCTACACTCATTTAAATTCAGTTCATTTCTAGTTAGTGTTAGGAAACTTGTGCTCACCTGCCAAATCATTTGAACCACGTGAAACCCTTAATCCGCTGTCTACTATCAGTTGTCGAACAATTGTGTAAGTCCCCTTGAAATACCAGTAAAAACACATTAATCCAATTGAGGGTATTCTATTGCACTAAAGGAACCTTGGAGTTGAATGCATGAACTCTCTCGCAATCTTAGCGTGTTGGATACTTTGATCAAGAGAGAATAGGGTAGCCGTTGGCGACTTTATTCTGTGTTGGTGCGGTCATGAAAATCACATCAACATCCAGCCTATTACAAAAGCAGACCAAAACATTCAAAGCACATTGGCTACATATTACATGTAGAACCCTCCCTCAAAACCATAAGCTTCATTATCGAATCATTTGTTTTCAAAAAGTTAAACCCTATAACCTTATGCTTATTCAATCTCCATGTGTATTGGATGATCATTTTGACCCTGACCTTCTACCAAGTTGCCTTCAACAAAAGGAACAGACAACAATACGTTGATAGAAAAACCACTAATATTTTGAATACCCACTGGCTGACCATAAACACCATGATCTTCTACTACAAAGATTTCACCAAACTGCTCAAGAGGCAAATCATTAAGATTAAAACCAGTGACATTACGAACACCCAGTGACTAGTTATTAACACCCATTGGCTGAACAATTTCCTAGACAATTTTTCCACCTAAAGGTTGGTTTTCCTCTGCAACTTCCTTTCCATTTTGAATCCCCAACTTCTGACCATTTACCTCTACAATTACTTGGACATTTCAATCACCCAACTGTTGGTGATAATTGCACTCATCTGGAAGCATCTGAGGTTGTTGAGTACTCGGCCTTGGAGGATCATGAACATGTGTGAGAAAATCCATAATGCCTTGATTTTTCTCCCTTACTTTATCAACAAACCCTGGATTGAACTCCCTTGCATACCTTCTAAGAACATTTATCATGAAACTAGAATTTTGCTGAGATAGTGACTTGTTAATTGCAACAAACAATTTTTGGAAAGTTGATTGATGTAGTAAGAAGTGTCTAGGGAATAAACCTCCTACATAACCATGGCCTTTCCACAAATCATAACATTGACATGCTTTATAGAAGAAACCATTTTGCAAATATTCTTCATTTACTACTTTATTTGTAATAGCTTCCACTAACCTGACATCTTGTAGTAAATCCATAATATTGGACATGAAAATTTTCATAAATTGGGATGGATAAATCAACCTCTTTGCCTCTGGCTCCAAAATTTTAACACCAAGAACCCTTTTGATATGCTTTTTAAAAGTTCCACAGTGATCTTTGAACATCAAGTGAAATTCAGCATCACCAATTTCTTCAGAAATGGGTAGTTCCCATTCATTAGCGGGCAAGAAGATTCTGTAATTTCTTGAATAGAACTCCATTGCTTTCCTCTTACACACTACATAGAGACTCGATGGAACATAAAGATCCCCACTTCTTGAGCTTTCTTGTTCGAACATGTGTTATCACGGAATCTAGCAGAGCTCGTTCCATGGATAACCCCCCTACGAAACTTGTCCATTTCCTAGGGTTCGCGAAGTTCAAACACGCAAAATGAGGTGATTTTCAAGCCACCTCGAATTGCGTTCCAAAGTCTCAAACATTCGGTTTGAATGTCCCCCTATGTTTTCCTCGCGAAGACCTTCGAAGCGAGCCCCTTCGCGAAGTCCCACTGTTCGTACTTAGTTAATTGTGAAAAGTGCAGTTGCACTGAAAAAGTGCGCTCCTGCTCAGAAGCCAAAAATTGGCTAAGTATGAAAAGTGCAAGGGCGCTGTTTTTCAGCGCCCCTACATGAAAGTGAATTCTTCAAAATGTAATAACACTGAAAAAGTGCGCTATTACACTTTTTATCCAAACTTAGTCTTTTTTTGGCCTTGGCGCGTTTCTTCATGCATTTTACATTTTTCACTTATCATGCCATTTTTTGTGCCTAAATTAATTACTCGACTTGAGTTAGGTTTTTGAGTTACCATTTATTTAAAAGTGTTTTATTGTTCCTTTTTCATTTTTCATGATCTTCAAATTGTATTCCTTCTTGCTGGGCGAAATTCTCTCAAGCTGCAAAACAAGTTTTTGGAGATTTTTGAAGTTCCTCTTAACTATATTTCGCGCTTTCTCTTGGTGAGTCGTTCTCCTTACTTTCTCTCCTTTCTCCTTCATTACTTTGCACATATCTAAGGTTTTACTTATTCATTTTTGTTTATCTTTGTTTTCTTCTCACATTTTTCTTCTACCCACACGTTTTCTTTATTTAGCTTTTGGTGTGGAGTCTTGTCCATTTTCAAGCACGTCTTTCCTCTTGCCCTAGTTGCGTTATGGTTTATCATCACGCGTTCTTGATTCCATCGTTTGTTTTGGCGAGGGCCTCTTGCACATACACGTTTACCTCTTTTGTTTTAGCCGTTCTTACCTGCATATTTTGGTCTCTTCACACATTTCCTATGCCAATACTTTGAAATGGAAATAGGTGAAGATATGATGCACTTCAAAATACGTTCTCAAGTGTTGCTTCTAATCCTCTCAATACTTCCATATTGCCAAAGCATCACATTATGTTTTCATTGCCTTTCCCAAACAAAGAAGCGCACCTTTTCAACGCCAAGAAAGCAATTGTTAACTTCATTGTGAGAAATGTCATAGCCCTGAAAAAGTGCGCCCTGACATTTCACAATTTTTTCTAACACTAAGAAGTGCAGGAGCGTTGTTTTTTAGCGCCCCTACATCAAAGTCAGAATTCCCCAAAATGCAAGGGCGCTAAAAAAGTGCGCCCTTACACTTTTCACAATTTTTCCCTGAAACGTTTCAAACTTGCCCAATTTAGTCCTGAACCTCACTCCTTCCATTTTGTGCATCGTTTTGCGTACCTCTCCATCCGCTCCACGCTTGCTCATCATCATCGCTCATTTTGCGCATTCCCATGCTATTTAACGACTAATGTTTGTTCTGATTCCACACTTGGCAGTCTCTTTTCAAAGACCTTCAAGGTTGATTGATCAAAGATTCAGTCGCTCTTGATGACTACCAATAAACCTCCATCCTCTTCAAAAGTGAAAGGCAAAATGAAATATAAATATCAAGGTGTCTATTCGCCGACTGTAGTGGTCTCCAAGGTGGAAGAAATAAAAGACACAGAAGTTGGCCATCAAGACTTGGTTGATTTTGCGAAGTAAACAGAGATGAAGCCTCTTCCTGACCCGATGAGAGCAATTGTACACAGTAACCTGCATTTGGTAGCTATGTTCCCTACTGCTGCACACAACATGGAATTTTTCCTTCAAGTGGCATCTCACTACATCAAAGAAAGCAGAAGTGTGATCGATTCTTCTGGGCATGAGATTTTAAGACTCGACCCTGATTTCTTTGACATTGTGTTTAAGGTTCCTCATATGGAGAAATACATTGACATTTCTATACAAAAAGCACAAGAAGTCTTTGGCACTGATCCCAATAAGGCTAAAAACCTAATAAATACCCAATGGTTGAAGAAGCCTAGACAATCTATTTCTAGATGGCCAAAGGGACTCCTGCAAAGTGATTTCAAGGATGACGTCAAAGATATGATCACATTTTTAAGCAGAATAAAAGGCTTGCCAGAGTCATCCACTTTTCATGATTGGATGTATGAATACATCAGGATTATAAGAAGACAAAAGGTGCATATTGACTGGGGCAAACAGATCAGTGATGAAATACATGAGCAGTTGATCAATGCGCCTTCCACATTGAAATTCTATATGACTTCTTACCTGGTGTACGCAACAGCCATAATGAGACAATTCCCAGGTCTATCCACAAAAGGAAATCGGATGATGGTGCCTGTGTACAAACTTTTCTATCAACTGGAATTGAAGGAAAGCTTTCATCACTTCAAGCGGGTTACTGATGCTTTCTTTGCACCTTTGCTTTTCAATTTTTATCCAGCTCTTGAAAGGAGGAGGGTATCTGATGAGGCTTATAAGGTGGTAAGTAAAGTTGGATGCCTATTTCTTCAATTCCCAATGTTTACTTATTTGAGAGTAGGGTGCTACACTGGTTGTCCTTACATGTTGCCACGTTATCCTTCGGATAAGTGGGTTCTCATGGAAACGTGCAGACAGCTGATTTCAGTGCATAAAGAACGCAAAAGTTACCACAAGCGTGGATTCAAGTTCCCACTGACAATCGGCAGATATACTATCCCAACTGTACAAAAAGCCAAGTCTGTTTATGCTGAAATGCAGATCATGACAATCAAGACCTACAGGTATAGGTTTGATTTTGATTACCAAGATGTTAGAAAGAAATTACAAAAGGGTCATCATCACAAGTACCATTTTGAAGACATCTGAGCTGATTGTAGAGATGAAGAAGCCATTCGCAAAATGGACTTGTTGACGTGGTTTTTGCGACTACACCAACACAGAATAAAGTTGCCAACGGCTACTCTATCCTCTCTTGAACAAAGTTTCCTGCATGTTAAGATTGCGAGATAGATCATACATTTAGCTCCAAGGTTCCTTCATGCAATAGAATACCCTTAGTTGGCTTGATGTGTTTTGCTGGTATTTCAAGGGGACTTACACAATTGTTCGACAGCTGACAGCAGACAGCGGACTAAGGGCTTTCATGTAATTAAAATGATTTGGCAAGTAAGCACAAGTTTCTTAATTCTAACCAAGAATGAACTAAATTTAAAAGAGTGTAGGGCCTAAGAAGTTTACGCTCTATCTAAGGACGGGACGTGGGATCAATCTTGACAGACTTCGACCAGACTTTGCTCCACCTCACGTTGGAAAACTTACACAAAGTCGGTGCAATCTTCAAGGGAGTGACAAGAAGTTTACAAATTATAATTCAACATGTAAGTACCATCAGAACGACGCATACGAACACATGAATCATAATCGAAGTCAAGTTTGTAAAGCTTTCCAGTCGACCACACAAGGAAAACTTGCTGTCAGCAAGCCGCTAGTGGTATGGATAAAAGTGAAGTTATCTCGATTGACACCACAGATCCACAACTAACATCTACTAGCATGAAAATGAAAACTACTCTGCTTTAAGTTACTTGAAGTTGAAGGGATGAAGAAATCTTGCTAGCTACTTATAACAAAGACGAATTCACCATTCAATGAAAGATCTTTTATTACAATAGTTTTTCGCAACGATCTCTTACAAAGTTTTCAAAGGAAAACTTTCCTTCTTCTTCAAACTAAGCTATGCTAAGAAATTACAACTAAAGTGTCTCTGCTCTACTCTCTACTCTGATCTATAAGCTCTTCTTCTACTTAGGTACAAATGAGGGGACTCCCCCTTTATATAGCTGGCCAAGTCCAATGGACGGCTCAGATTACAATCGGCTGGATGGCCCAAATTGTGCCACCTCAGCCCTAAACAAGATTCGCCCTAAAAACCGCCACTAAGAGGAGTGGGGTAATAAATGAGCCATTAATGTCCATCATCCATCTAGAAGTTCCAACCTTGAAACGCGTTCACACTGTTCTTGTTGTGACTGCAAATTGGATAAGTCTGGTGGACCTTACTTTAGCTTTAGGCATGTTCTCGATCTAATTTCAAGGCGACAACTTCATTCTTCTGCTTGATGATGATTTTTAACACTTGGGTCTTCATCTTCTCTTTCATCCTGGACTTAGAAATATTTTCTTGTCTTGAACTTAAACATTCAACACTTAGCCATTTCTTGCAACTTTCTTCCTGCGTGAATCATTATCTTGGACTATTTGCTTCATTATTCCAAGTCATCATTGCTTGGTATTTGGCGTTCCTCCTGCAAAACAAGCAAGGAGAAGAGTATTAGAACACTTCATAATATAAATTCAACTTACTTGTCGGGGTTTTCATGTTTTGATCTCCAAGGGTTCATCGTTTTCCTCTAGCACAACTCTGCTTTCTTCATGATTGACTTCAACTGTATCCCCTTTACCCTTCCAGCTGAGGTGTTCGCAATTTTGATCTCGTTCATCTCTGGCTCAAGAAAATTATCTTCACGAAGAACTTGAGTAAATTCACCTAGGCAGTTCCTTTCAAATTCATCGTCTGGAGTATTTTACCTTGAAAACACATTTTCTTCACTTTGCCTTAGAAAATTTTCAAATTTTCCCTTAGGAAAACTCATCAATCCGGTGCCCATCAAAATCTTTATCTTGAAAGCTTCAACGAAGTGTGAAAGGCTTTAAAATCAACTCCCTGTCGAGGATCCTCAATACCCAAAAGAAAATTTTCTTCAGAACGCGTCAGATTCATGGGTATACAACGAACGGGTTCATTTAATTTTTTTGAATTATGAGCCTTAGAAAAATAATTTCTCATAAAATTTATTTCATTTCTTCACCCTGGAGCATATTTCTTTACTTTGACTTGAAATTTTTTTATCAACCCTGTGAAGCCGGCATTCACTGACTTCATCTATGGCAATTTCATCCAAATTTCATACTTCCAAGTCCAGGCGTGATTTTCTTCTGGGGAGGTGGAAATTTGAAAATACTTAGAAAAAATATTTAGATTGCCTTAGGAATTTTTTTTTTATTTGATCTTTAAATTATCTTCCTGTGATGAGAAAATTTTATTGTTTTGACTCACTTAGGAAAATTTTCTCCTTGAATGCCTTGGGCGCGTTTGATAGGTAGTACTTCCACTCAGTCAAAATTTTGAAGTCCTCTCTCCTCATTTAAGTTCTTGGGCGCATTTACTATGGCCTACTTCCATTTTTGTCAACACTCAGAAAATTTTCAATCTCATCTTCTCTTCAAGGCGCAAATGATGTAGGCTACTTCCATCTTCAAATACTTAGCACAATTTCCATGTTTTTCCTCAAGGCGCAAACAAGGGAGCATATTTCAAGTTTTGAACACTTAACCAACTTTCTCCTCCATCTCTAAGTGAAGGCGCATTTAGGGGGGTCCAGCTTTCAATTTTCAACACTTAGAAAAATTTTCAAGTGATCTTCTCCTCCAAGGGCGCAAATGAGGTCTTCTACATCAAGTATTGGCACTTGGTATTCTTCAAGGCCCCACAGGCAAGTCCAGGCGCATATAGGAGGTTGACTTTCAAATTTAAAAGACTGAGAATATATTTCAACCTTTTCCTAGCTAGGCGCAAATTATACCCTGGGCTTCCAAAATCACAGGGGAAGCTTCCACTTAGTGCACGTAATGAATCCAGGCGCAAATATGACCTCCAACTTTCAAGGCGCATATCACAGGGTGAGCTTTGAGTTTCAATGACTTGGAAATTTTTTTAAGTTCACTCTCCAAAGAGGGGCGCATTTGACCCATGAAGCTTTCACTTAGAATATTTTTATTGCACCTTCACAAGCTAGGCGCATTTCATTCCTTGCACTTCCATTTTGAACATTCGCAAAATTCCTTCAAACACTTTTACCTCCAACGGCGCATTCAAAAGTCTCTACTTTCATTTCTTCACACTTAGTAAAATTTTCCAACCCTCCTCAAACTGGGCGCATTTGAACCCCTATGCTTTCAATTTTAACGACTTAGTCAAAATTCTCCCTCATTCATTTAACTTGGGCGCATATAAGGTGTTGAGGTTCTAATTTTAAGCATTTGAAATTTCCTCTGCCAATCCTTCACTCAAGGCGCATTCAAGAGGTCATACTTTCAATTTTGAAATATTCAGTAAACTCTCCAACTCCCTCCACTAGTCAAGGGCGCATTTAGAGGGTCCTTCTTCAAATTTTCTTGCCTTAGAAATTTTTTTTGGAGTCTTCTTTACCTTGGGCGCATTTAGCCCCTCATGCTTTTAATTTGTCAACTCTAACCTCAAGGGCGCACTTGGTGGGGTCTACTTCCATTTTAAATGACTTAGAAAAAGTTTAAACTCCATCTTTCAAGCTTGAGGCGCATTTGACCCTCTGAGCATCTAATTTTGAGCATTTAATGAATTTTCACCTTCCAAGTCCTTGGGCGCCTGTGGAGGGGTCTACTTCTAGTTTCCATGCCTTAGAGATTTTTAACTTACCTTCTTCAGCTTGGTGGGTGCATTTCAAAGGGTGAGCTTTTAATTTTATCACTCTAAGCTCAAGGGCGCATTTTGAGTAGGCAACTTCAAGTTTCTAACACTTAGAAGATTTTCACCCTCATTCTCTCCTCAAGGGCGCATTTGACCCCTTGTACTTTCAATTTAGCAATCTTAAACAAATTTCAAGGCCACCTCTTTGTCTTCTCAAGCTTGGGCGCATTTCCCTAGGCAAGCTTCCATTTTTCAATGCCTTAGTAGAATTTTCATCTGTCTTCAGCTTCTCAAGGTGAATTTTGACCTGTGAACTTCAAATTTCAAGTGCTTAGAGAATTTCCACCAACCCTCAGCCTTTTAAAGGCGTTCTTCATTGGCTGGACTTGAAAATTTATCAATTTCAGTGAATTTTATGCTCTTTGTCTGATTTAGGGCAACTCGATCATGCTAACCCTAATTTGCTATTTTTGGAAAGTTTTTCAATTTTGCACTTCAAGCTAATTCCAAGCTCCAAAAAGGCTGGATTTTGCTTTGTTCTGAACCTCGGGATGTGTTTGTGCTACTGATGCCTGATATTTGCCTGACTTTTGTGCTCTGCCCTTGAATTTAGGAAACCCTAATTCCTCTATACCAACCTGCTAAAAATAGTAAGTGTGTGATTTCCCATCTTCTGCCACTCTGTTTGATCTGAAATTCGTACCAAGGGTTCCTCATCCCATGTTTGACTTGTTCACCTTGAGACTTCGTGTTGGCCTACTATTTATAGCATGTTTCTGGAGGTGGCCTACTATTTATAGTAAATACTTGATTTTGAGACTTCCACAACTCCGTTTGACTTGAAATTCGAATGACACGCTCCCCACCACGTGACCTGCCCGCTGACATCGGCGCCTGATGCTGACTTTCTATTTTTAGCCTGTTTCCAAAATGACTTACTATAAATAGTAAGTGCTCCGTTTGCCTTCAAATTTTATCAGTAGATAGCTTGAGAGATGCTGATCGCGGTGGTATACATTGGTTTTCGAAAATTCTGACTTTTTATGCCTCTTTTTGGGTCCCGAAGCTGGAAACCCTACTTGTGTAATGTCCCCTTCTCGAGCATGACTTCTTCTGATTTACCGTTGGCCTATTCTGGAGACCCATAGGCTTCTCGGTGGTGAAATTAGGGTTTCTTGGCTGGTGGTTTCTTGTGCTCACGGTTCGGCGTTTGAATTGTGGATTCCTTCTGGGTTTTTCGTGAGCTTTTCGGTGATGTGTTCAATTTGGCATTCTGAGCACTTTCACGAATTTACTATTTTTAGTAAATTCTATTTCTGGTAGTGGTCTTGTTGGTCTCGGCTCGATTAACCTTCTACTTCAGTTGTTCAGTTGGTTTTGCTCAAATTTGGCTTTGGGGTTCATTTGGAGAGATAAGTTGAATTATTCTTAATAAAGTCTTGTTTAATGTTATATTTTACTGTTGACCCCCCCTTAGCCTAGTGGTTGAACTTAAGTTGTTTTTAAAAGTGGTCATTGAAGAGTGGCGCCTCATGAGGGAATTTTATATTGTAAAGTTCAAATATTAATGCTTGAAAAAGGGACGCCCTTTTGAGGAGGTTATTTTAAATTAAATTAAAAAGTCAAAATTGCTTAAGGCAAAAAGGACGCCACAGTTGGAGGGAAAAGGAGTTACTCAAATTTGAATTGCTGGGTTTCTAGAAGCTTCTGGACAGTCATCTCAAGTCTTTAAAAGGAGGTCTTGGTCTTCAGTTTTATCATCCAACGTCTTGAGTAAAGTTATGCTGCCGAAATGGTGAGAGGATTGCTTCGAGGAATGAATGCCTCCTAGCTTGGCTCGACTTCGTGCTTGTGAGACAACACCTAGTGGAGATATTTCTTGTGTTTGAGTGCATTTTGTAGTGAGGTATGCTTGTAGAGAGTTAATTGCATTGGTAGTTCAGTTGTTTGCATTTTTATGTCATTTTCAGAAGTTGCTGAGTTCATAGCTAAACTGCTGTTTTCATTTATAATTCAAAAATACAAAAAGATTGCATTCTGGGTGTTCTACATTTGCATTTGTCTAGCTAAGGCGCCATCATTTGCAAGGTTTCAGAATTTTTAAAACTGATATTTATTGGAGAAAATCGCCCCTTCTCTTGGGCCGTACCATTGTACTTGCTGGAGGATTTAAGCAGAAAATAAATAACTCAAATTTGGGTCTGTTTCATGTGTCTAGCTTGGGCGCCATCCTCTTAGTAGTCATTTGCATCCTTTCTCATGCTTATTGGTTGAGTGGTGAGTGTGTGGTGAGCATTTCATTGAGTTACTGTATTGCTGATAACAGTTTTCAGTCTTGGGTCTGTCATAACAGCGTGTTATAAAACTATCATTTGAGCTTGTTCTTGAGAGGAAAGGCATTGATAACATTGAGAATATCATATATATTGTTGCAGCTGCGGATGACACTCAAATCTTGTGCTTAACATCTAAATTTCTGATATTGTAAGCTGAACAGTAGTACTGTCAGCATCTTTCACTTTCTTGTTCTTTTCAGTATTTGTAATTACCCACTGAATAAGTGGAAGAGGCTGGCTTGCCGCCTAGTTTCTTAATTTGCTTTGTAAATTCAAGTCTCCGCCATATGGTCGCCTCTTGTCCATCATGGACTGAGTAGCACATGCTTGGTGTTGAGCTACTTTCCAGTATTGCAATAGATAGGGACCCTCTGACCGAATGCTCGTCGTTCGCCGGCGCATCTCGTGGTTAGAGTTTCTTTCCAGCATTTACTTTTGAGATGCTCTGACCAATGCTCACACCTTGCCCATATCGGGATCCTGGTGTACATTCTGGTTAGAGTTACTTTCAGCATCGTTTTGGTTTTCTGACTAACCTTAACGGGTGCTTGACTCATTGTAAGTTGCCTTGAAAAATTTGAAAAAAATTGGTCCGGTATCTTTCAACTTGGTCTTGCATGCGTATCAAATGACCTTCGTTTGTCCTCGTTTCTGTTGCATTGCGATCAGCTCGTGATTCTGAGGTGCTGGGAGGCGGTCGCCGGGATGCATCTGCTAAAAATAGCAAGTTCCTGAACAAGTGATTATCTCCGTTTGCATGTAACATCACTGCGAAGCTCTCGAAAAACCCACAAGGAATATGCAGACATGCAAAGAAAACGCTGACATGCAAACCCTAAAAATAGCCCCGGAAGACTGAATTCTGAAAGTCGTTATCTCGCTTTGCATGTCACACCATCGCAAAGGTCTCAGAAAACCCAGAAGGAATCTCCAGACATGCATTGAAAAACTCTGCATATAGGCCCTGAAATTGGCTTCGGAAGCTAAACTACTAAAAATAGTAAGCCCTCTATTTTAGCTCAGATTTCGCACGCGAGCAGCTTGGTGTGTTCTGAATGCAACATGACTGTTGAAACTTTGAAAATGTTGACAGAATGCCCGTAATTGCACACTTACTAAAAATAGTAAGTACTTCAGAATCTGACGAAACTTCAGTGGAAGCCTGCTAGAAGCATACTGACAATAGTGTTAGTCTTTATTTTCAGTTTATTCACTTCGTTTGACCTCAAATTGGCTGGAAAATTGAAAACCCTAATTTTACCGACTTGGCCAAAATTCAATTTTAAACGCAATGGCGGATACATCCCCGAAAAGGCAGATAGAAAAGAGACGGAAAGAGAGAGAGAGACAAAAACCAAAGCCAAAAAGACCAGAATGGAGCAAAAATTAGGGGTCCCCATCTAGAATGGGGCGATGTGTGAAAAGGTCACAACAGGACTATTGCAGGTTGACTGTTCAACAGATCAGAGACCTTGATATTGCTGACCTACCAGAGGGTTTTGCAGATCTTGGCGATATCATGAATGCTCTCTATGATGAACAAGAGGTTTCTAAAAGACCGTTGCCTGCAATTCAATGGTCTAGGAAAGAAATTACCAGCATGAGAGAGATATTGAAGCCAATCCTAGCCAATACTGTAGAATGGTTACATAAGCATGGTTATGAAATGACAAGTTTCAGAAGGAGAAGAATCCAAAGCAGAAGCTCGCCAACAACAAGAACTCTGCATGAAAAATAAATCAGCGACTGTTCCCACTTCTTCACGAAGAGGTCCCAAGATCAAGTTTACTGTTGGCAAGAAAGATACCCAGTCCGTCCCAGAAGGAGAAACCATGGAATCCAACCCATCTCGCTCTAAAGGTAAAAAGTCCATTCCAGAGGAGATAGATTCCGATGAAGAAGGTACTTCCAGTGATCAATCCGCTGAAGATGAAGATTCAACAGAAGCAGACTCTGATGCAGAAGAGGTTTTTGAAAGCGGGCAAGAGTCTGAAGAAGAATCTGAAGGTGATTCTGAAGGTGAACCAAAATCGGAGAGACAAGAGGGTGACCAATAGGAACCCAGGCATGATCAAGAAAGAACTACTTCTCCTCCTGAGAATGTAGTTGAGGAAATTCCTAAAACATCGTCGCCTGTGATTTCCAGTGTTCCTCATACCCCTCCAAGTTCAAGAACTCCTCCACCTCCTGTTCCCTCGTCACCCATTCCTACCACATGCATTCCTGTAGTTGAGATATCCACTATTCTTGCAGCATCAACCCCACTTGATACTCCCTCAATGACAAGCATTCATACGGTTGATATACTGTCAAGTCCTCCATCATCCATTCCTAGCCTATCTTCACCAACGTATGATATCACTTCTGAAAATGAATTCAATCGTTTCATGAATGAGTCAATGTGTGATCAACTCAATGTGCAATCTATAGGAGCAATGATGACAGACACTTCTCCTATTGTCGCAATACCCATGGTAACTTCAAATGTGACAATAACTTTAGAAGTGATGATGACAACTGAGTTGACAGTGAATCCAGAAGTTCACACCTCCTTTCTTCCCCCTTGGCTGATATCTCAAGTGTCGAAGCGGAAGAAGCAAATGATCTCTCCAAAGGAGCTCGACCTCGAAGAGATAGTCCCTCCAAAGGCTAAAGGGAAGAAAAAGGAAAAAGTATACTCAAGGTTGAACGTTGACAAGACTGGCCACAAGTATGCGAAGATTGGCATACCACCACAAGAAGAAGGTGATGTCAATATGGAAGACTACACAGTGACAAAAGTCCAGCTTGGCAAGGTTACCAATGAAAGTGCAAAGGCTAACGCACAAGTGACATTGGATATCTTGGCTGGAAGACTGGATAAAATGGAGCAAGCTCGCAATATGTACAAGCAGAGGGTAGAGCATTATGCCACTGTTGTAAAGAGACTTACAGGATCTCCAACTAATGCACAACCGCTGACAGTGGTAAGTATTGAAGACCCAGCTATCAAGAAAGCTGAGAAGTTCGCCTCCAAAGGCAAAGTGTTGTATGATTTCGTTGAGAAGATCATATAACATGGATCTCAGATCATAATAATTACTGTGGATGAAGAAAACTACCTTGTTGTGGCTACCACAAAGCGATAAAGAAAAAAGTGTACTTTCCCAGGAGCGCAAAGATATGGAAAAATGCTTGTTGTCATGGTCACAGATGAAGCAGGTAAAGCTCAGTAAACTGGTGGAAGTCGGGCTAATTCCTGACAAGGAAAAGTTCATTGAGAATTAGAGGAATCAACGAAACATAAATTCCGGTAATTCAATCTCTTACGGAAGATCTCCACCAAGTCTTGGGGAAGATGTCAAAAGGACGCCGTGTTATTCTTGAAAAAGGTATCAAGGAGTTACTAGGTCAACTTCTTGAGGAGAATCATATCTTCCTGCCGGCCATAGAAATATCTCAGATCTTCAAGGAAGCCATCATGAAGTTGATTGACAATTCAAACTTTTCAGAAGCCTCATTGAACGTCATTTGTATTACAAGGCTCACATTGGATAACTTGAAAGCGCATCTTGACAGGTGCAAGAAGGTTCACTCATCTGCCATGAGATTGATCACAAGAACTCACACCATTGTGGATTACATCGTTGGTCCAGATGAGAAGTTCGTGCAGGAGACCAAGAAGAAATATGAAGACTTCTGCGCCCAAAGCAAGGAAACATGAAGAAGGTTCCTGATCTCCAGTGTTAGAAGTTTTTGGTGCATCCCTTTATGCATCTTGTAAATATTTCCTAACATCTTAAATGTCTTTTTGTAAATTGTAATTGCACCAAGTTCGAAGATTTTTTTGAAAACAAATTACACTTTGACTTTGGTCCAAGTTAGGTGAGATCTCCTATAATCGCTCACCTAACTTTCCTTGATTTCCTCAATTAGTTTCGTAATTTTGCTCATCCCTCTTTCTATATAATGTGAGGGATTTCTATTGTAAATTTATCCTTTAGTATTTTGCAACGAAGAGCTGCCCTTTTTGAAGCAGAATTGTGAAAGTTTGCGTTCATACTTTGTGAATGAAATCTGATCAATAAAGAAGAAGATTGCAAACCAAACTTTGTGTTGGATTCGATACTTTTATGAATTGATCTCATTTGGTGGTGATTAGCTTATGGAATCTGAAGGACTCTAAGTAATTCGTGTAAACTTTGTGTTACATCCTTTATTTAGATTTTCATTTTTGTTTTGTTTATCTTTCGGTTGAATGATCTACAAGACTTTGTGCTTGTAATTGTTCATGCTCTTTGATAATTTGGTTGGATGATCTACAAGACTTTGCGCTTGTAATTGTTCATACTGTTCGAGGAATTGCTGCATCTAAGAAGACTTTGTGCTTCTAACGTGACAAACGACACACTTTTCACAGATCCACCATTGATAAAGCTACAGAATGACTTTGTGCCTTCATGAGCTTTCCCTTTTATTTTACTAGTTTATTGTTAATCACTTCTGGTACCTCTACACTTTGCTTTGACAAGATAGAGGTATTGGCATTATTGCTTGTTGTTCGTTTTGAGTTATTGTGAATTAAGAACTTCCAACAGTGAAGCATTGTAAACATCTTCTCTGAAAAAAGAGAGAAGGATGAATGTAACACACCCCCCCACTTCGTAAGTATTGTGTACATTTTGTAATTACTTGTTTGTTTTACTATCGCTTCTGTCAGCAGTAAGAAGGGTGCCTCCCCTTTCTGAGAGGAGAGATTTACATCTCACATAGTTGTGGTTGAAGTCCTAGTTGTGTAATCTATCGAAAAGCTGATTACATAATTTTCACCCAACAACATGCACTCAGCTAACTGCTTTCCACACACACCCCAGGCAATTTGTTGTGAAACTATATGCGTTGTTGGAGGATATATATTACTAGTGAAGAGTAAATGCCATTTGATCAATAGCTTTACATGATTTTTGTTAAGCTTCAATTCCATACGAACAAATGATGCCATCATACACATTGATAACCGGGTATGAAGTTTTTGATAAATCATATTTAGCAATAAGGTTTGATAAAAAATTTCACCAACATGAAATTTAGCTTTGTAGCAGAAGCATCAGAAGAAAAACTAATTTTAGACATGCCGCCACCAAATTTTGGGCAGAATCCTTCACACGGTTCGCACATACCAAAGGATTATGGCGGATTATGGCTTTAATACTTACTTGACACTTGTAACCTGCACATTACACACACTAATTAGATAAAATTTTGGAGCCATGATCTTACATCATGCTTTCATGCCTCAAACCTGCTCCAAGATTTTGTTTTCCTTCAAAATAGAATGAGGTGCTTTCATGTACAACTCAATTTAATCCAGATTGTACCACACACATGGCAATGCACTACTCACACACCTTGCACTGAATACACATCGAATCACCTTAAAAATTGAACATGTTGCCTCCATTCCACACACTTTTGACAGCATTGAAACCCAAGAAAGGTACCTTCCTATACTAAAGCCTTAATTATTTGAACAGTTGTGGAGAGCAGAGATTGACCGTGAAGAAATCCAGCTGATGCTAAATGTACTTGACCAATCTTTTCCCTATGCGAGTGATGTTCCATCGTGATTACATGTACCTATTTGTGTCATCAAATGTGTTGAAATGAACGAACACTAGGATTGCCAACTCAGCTACACACATACGTAGGTTGACTTACCCTCTTTACCCAAATTTGTCAACGACACTTACTCCTTCAAGCATACAAAGGTTGACTTAACCTCTTTACCCAGATTTTCCAACAATGACACATACTTTCCCTTTAACTTATGAAGATTTGACATAGTTGTAGCACAGAAAAAGATTTACTAGATGCAATAGTGGAACATGGAAGGAATAATTAACTTTCCTCTTTGGACAATAAATTTTCTAAGTTAGGATGCATCTTACCCAACTCCGCAACATGTGTAATTTCATTAACTACTTGATCACAACCATAATTTGCCAAAAATTATGCCGCCACATTACCTTCTCTGTAAGTATGTAGAATTTGGTAATTTCCTATCTTATTAAGAAAAGAACAAATATGTTTAACAATATACCCCAACTTCCAATTTTGAATCTTACAATTCCGGAAAGCATTTATTAAAATCAACGAGTCTCCTTCTACTTGGATCATGGGAAGTTTAAGACTGAGAACTAACTTTAATCCTTGCAATAATGCTCGAGCCTCAGCTGCATTATTAGACCCAAATATCAACTTCAAAGACTTAGCACATAGAACTATCCCTATATGATCCCTTATACTCATCCCTACACTAGATAAACCTAGGTTTCCCCTTGAAGCTCCATCTATATTCAACTTAAAGATGCCATCTAGAGGGGGTATCCAAGCTACGGAAGCTCTATTTACTTTTTGAACTAGCTGATGAAGATTCCCTTTGAAAGGCAAACATAAAAGTGGCCATGATGACATTAACTTTGAATCCCAATAAGTAAAAAGCGAACCAACATGCTTAGTTTTATGCACATACCCATTTACTATTTCAAATACAGACTGCTCTAATAATAGTAAAACATGATCAATGTTCATCTTTTCTTTTCTGAAGATGCATCTATTTCTTGCCCACTAAATAGCCCAAACAACTAAAGATGGGATAATACACCAAATGCTTGCAAAAAATGAAGTTTTGTAAAACTGAGGCTAGCTAGAAAATAATTTCCAAAGAGTATTTGGAAATGATGACTGCTAATTCATTTTAGCCACTACAAACATCCAACATACCTGTGCTACTGGACATAATAGGAATAGGTGATTGATATCTTTCAGCTCTTGTTCACAAAACACACATTTAAAAGGTTCTGTTATTCCTAGTTTTTCCAGCTTATCACTTGTAAAGATTTTATTTTTGATCGCTAACCATGAGAAACAACCTGCTTTAGGAAAAACTTTTGAATTCCAACAGAATTTATATGCTCTTTGTAGTTTGTTCTACTATTTGTGAGGTAGCTTGAGAAACCGATTTGTAACCCTCTTTCACTATATAGCAACCTATTTTTGCTTTATACCATATTAACCTATCAGGATTGGATGAAAAGTAAACTATTCTTTCCTAAAGAATAGATAGAATCTAACTTTTATGAGCATTATCTATTAACTCATTTGAAAAATCCTTCCATTTGACTTTTCCCGTCAAAGAATCCGCTTGTTGAACATAATCTTTGACCTTTGGACCCCACCTATGAGATAATAGATTTGCAGTATTCTCAAAATTATGTAAGATAGTTAAGATAGGATACCCATTCCATGAATCCTTCCAAAATAGGGCTTCATTTCCATCATTTACCTCCCAAGTTAGGTGAGGTAAGATGATTTTTCTACATGAGACTAAAAAATTCCACATTGCTAACCCAAAAGGTGGGTTTGACTGGGTAAATATTCTCGATGGACACTGATTATCCAAATACTTATGTTGCATGAGGTGACACCATTTTAAGAAAGGCTTTGTGTACATGTGCCAAACCATTTTAGCACCTAATGCCAAGTTCCTTTCAATCAAATTATGAAGACCTGCTCCCCCTTTTAATTTCTCCAAACACATGGTTTCCAGAGATATTAAAGGGATCTTCTTTTTACTATCCAAATTACCAGACCATAGAAATTTTCTTATCATCTTTTGAATTCGAAGAATGATGGACTTTGGAGCTTTTAAAACTGCCATATAATAATTTGGAATTGTGGATAACACAGTTTTTACCTACAAAATTCTCTCTGATAAAGATAACCATCTCCCTTTCCAAGATAAAATTTTAGCTTGAATGCTTTGAATGATCTTTTGCCAATAAGAAATCTTATTTTGGCCTCCAAAGAACAGAATCCCAAGATATTTGTAGGGAAGTTGTGCTTGTTGAAAACCTAACAGCTTCACAATACGTTTCTCAATGATAGATTTTGTATTGAACACATATACTTTTGACTTTCCTTCATTTACTCTTTGACCCAAAGAATTAGTATATTTATCCAATATTGACTTTATGTGCAAATCTTCTGATATTACAGCTTTTCCAAAAAGCAATGTATCATCAACAAAAAGAGAATGCATTACTTATATATTTGTATTTGGGATACAAACTCCTTGAATGATACCCTGTTCATGAGATTTATGAAATGACCTACTCAAAGCTTCTGCTAATATGATAAACAAAAATGGTGACAGTGGATCACCTTGTTAGATCCATTGAGTTGAGCCAAAGAAGCCAACTACTGAACCATTTAACAACACTGAGAACTTGGCACCTGATAAGCATGACATAATCCACTTACAAACTTAAAAGAGAAGCCAAACTTCAATAACACCTGATTCAAAAAGGACCAATCAACCCTATCATCACCTTATACATATCAAGTTTTATTATCATGGAAGACATGTTATTTACAGTAATGGAGTGCAGAACTTCATGAGCAACAATTGCACCTTCTGTTGTTTCTCTGCCAAGAACAAAGCCACCCTGTTCCTCAGAAATAATTGCTGACACAAGAGGATGTAACCAAAGATAAACGACCTTTGTAAAAAATTTATATATTGTGTTGCAAAGAGAAATAGGCCGAAAGTCTGAGAAAGTATTTGGAGAAGCTAATTTTGGAATGATAGCAATATTAGTTACATTGAACTTCTTCACCATACCACTTGATTTTCTTGACTCCTCCAAAGCATTTAGAATATCAACCCCAATGAACTCCCAACATTTTTGATAAAAGATGGTAGTAAATCCATTAGGTCCCAAAGCTTTATTAGGAGGCATGGAAAATACCACTCCTTTCACTTCATTTAGTGAAAAAGGAACCAACAACCTAACATTATCTTTCTGAGAGACCATATTTGGGATAGCCTAGAGAAGCTCTTCTCTTTCCCTTGCTAACTGAACGTTGTCATCCTTTTTGGCAGCTAACAGGGATGAGAAGAATTTGATTTCTTCATTCTGAATATCTTCCTCTTTTGTAAGAAAGACACCTAACACACTATCATGAATTGAGAAAATAGTATTTTTTGCTTTCTTGATTTGAGCTGAAATGTGAAAGAATTTTGTATTCCTATCGCTATCTTTCAACCACAATTCTCTTGATTTTTGTCACCAATAGACCTCCTCTCTCAATAACAATTCCTTCTATTCCTCTTGCAATTTACTTTGTTCTCCAAATAAAGCACTATCAAGGCCATTAGCAATAATGCTTTCATTTACCTTTGCAAGCCTTTTGTAAACCAGATCTTTCTGCACAAAAATATTCTTAAACACTTGCTGATTCCAAACTTTTAAATTCTGCTTAACATGATTCAGCTTCTTGCTCAAATGAAACATTCTAGAACCATGGAAAAAAGGTGCATTCAACCAGCATTTCCTTAACAAATTGATAAGCTTTGGATGCCTAAACCACATAGCCTCGAACTTAAAAGAAGATTGAAACTTTGAATTTACTTTTTTTGGCATCAAATCTAATGAAATTGCAAAATGATCTGAGGCAACAAAGGGCATAATTTCTATGTTAAATAAAATTCACTTAAAATCCAATTCGGAGATGTTAAGAACTTGTCTAACCTTTCTGAGATTTGAAGAAAAAATTTCCTCCTGTTTGTCCAAGTAAACCCCCCGTTTGGTGGAATTATATCAACAAGAGCGTTATCTTGTATAAAAGCAACAAAATCTTCCATGTCTTTTTTTGGGGGACTATTCCACCTTTTTTTCTCTAATAAGCTTGTAATTGCATTGAAATCCCCTGATAGAACAAATTTGTCTTGTCCCAACATATCCAATTGCTTCAGGCTCATCCTTCCAGCCACGAGTGAAGACATAAATTCATATAGCCTATCGACTATTCATTTATTTGTGATAATTAATGTGAAGGGGCGCTTCACTTGGCAACATTACATTTTCTCTTGGCCGACCTTCTTTGTATTTTCATCTTGCCCGACCTGTATTTGTAATTATTATTTGTAATTATCTTTTCTTATGGTGGTCGACCTAGTTCTTGAAGAGGTGCGACCTCTCTAGCATTATGTATTTATAGGAGGTCATTTCCACTCCATTGTACATCAAGCAAGTTCGATTATTCCTTCCTCTCAAGTGCGAATTCTACTAGGAGTAGATTGCAAATTCTCTAAGTGCAGATTGAAGATCAAGTAAGAGCAGATTGTAATGTCCCCTTTTTCATGAGCATTAGAGTTTGGAGGAATTAGCCTATTCCTAATCCTCGTAGGCTAATGGAGATTGATAAGAGGGTCGTTTGGCAGATACCCAGTTGATTGGTTGGCTCATTTCGTGACTTCATGAAGGTTTTCCAAGTATCATCATGGATATTTCTATTTATGGAAACCTTTATTTTATATTATAATATTATATTGCACTTTAAGAGTTGGGTTATATTTTATATTATTATAAAGTGTGTTGTCCCTATTTTTTTGACTTGCTAAAAATTGGGATAACCTATTAAAATTTTGATAAAATTTGAAGATTTTCTCTTCTAAGGCACATTTTACGAGGTGCAAAGGTTAGAAAATTTCAATTTTAGGTCTATAGTCCTTTGGGTTAGCACTTTTTACTCATCCTCGTCCGTTTTCGTGAAATTCTGAGTCATTTTTAGTGTGTTTTTGGTCAATTTCGGGTTTTTGGGGCATCACTGCAAGTAGGGGTTTTGGTTTCTTATTGCAATTACTTTTTGTTTTAATTTTAATTTGTAGGAACTTTTTGCTCCTATTGCAAGTTACTTTTTGTTTTAATTTTAAATTGTAGGAACTTTTTGCTCCTATTGCAAGTTACTTTTGTTTTAATTTTAAGTTGTAGGAACTTTTTGCTCCTATTGCAGTTACTTTTTGTTTTAATTTTAAGTTGTAGGAACTTTTTGCTCCTATTGCAGTTACTTTTTGTTTTAATTTTAAGTTGTAGGAACTTTTTGCTCCTATTGCAATTACTTTTTGTTTTAATTTTAAGTTGTAGGAAAATTTTGGCTTAAGAGCAAATTGCTAAAACTTCCAAAAATCCCGAAATTGCAAAAAAAGCAAAATTGCTAAAACTTCCAAAAGTTCCGAAATTGCTTAAGTGACTTAAAAACCCGAATTTGTTTGAAGTCTTCATTTTTGACAAAAAGCAAAATTGTCATATGGCTTTAAAAACCCGAAATGCAAGTAAAAGG
>VDFB02124301.1:0-10511 GCA_007258455.2 Sequoia sempervirens | reverse complement strand
TTGCATTCATGGATTACGTACCTCTAGCCACCAACTTTCAAACTATGCCTTTGCTTAAATTTATTTAATCAAGTTATGCGTTCACATTTTCCCAAATTTTTAAAACGAAAATGATTTATAAAGCTACTCAGTCGAATAGAAAAATAGATATATGCTAATTTTCCAATATATAAAATAGCTCTCCAAATGCAAACTGTACAAAAAAATAAGTAATATGTTCAATGGCAAAATGTGATTGGCCAATGCTGCCGGTTAAAAGCATTCCTGGCAAATGCATAGGAAAATTGAAAATACTTTCATAGGAAAGAGCTTTTGATTCTGAATCCATATGCATACTTTGATTCAAACTAGTGGCTGAAGGTACATAATCCACTGATGCAAGCTCAATGCATTGAATGGCATCTGACTAAAGGGAACACTGTTTGCATTGCTAGTTACTCTTTGAATATATAACAAGGTTAAAGGAAAAAAACTCTCATTACCACACATGTTGACATAATTTTTATTCCAAACCTCTCTTTATGAGACTGCTTTGCAGTAATAAAAAATATACAAACTTTACAAGCCTCACATGCAACCATGCATCTTGCCCGTAGATACACTTCTACATGCATCTATGTACACATGCAGCCATGGATATATGTATCTATGCAACTCCATATGCAATCCATGGATATTTCCATACATGTATATTTAAGCATTTATGTACCCAACTATACATCTATCTATCTATCCATGCAACTATGTTTCTATGTATTCTTCTACCTATAGATGCATCCACGCATATATGTATGTCTTTCTATGTGAAAATGTATACAGGCATCTATCCATATATGTGTCAATGTATCTATGAATACATCTATCCATAGATACATGTATCTACACATCTATGGATACATGTTTCAAGTAGCTTGGTTCCAGGTCTTGACTCTACAGCAACATCATCTCCTGTGACTACATAGATCTGCAGAATAACAAAAAATGAAACACTCAAAGTAATCACAATGCATCTCTAGTCACTTAAATCTATATTACATGATAAATAAACATTCTATTTAATGCATTCACTGTGGAACATAGTCAAGAAAACAGCTAAATACCACTTTCCAAATTAAAAAAAAAAACAACTTTGGAAACATCAACTTCTAGAATTAAATACCAATATGCACAAAGTTATCATATTACTCTAACTAGATGACTATGAACTACATGTTACCTATGCAATCTAAAATCTAAAGATACATATCATCCTTATGCAACTATGCACAAATACATATTGTCTAACGTATATACATAATTACATGTACACATATATACATGCAAACCTGTATACATGGATGCATACGAAGACTATGTTTCATGGGATTATTAAAGAGTTCACTTGCTTTCTATATGGTTCCATACTTTGCATGTGTGCCTATGAGGACAATAATTACAGTATGCAGAACCAGAAACGAGTTACTTGAGGCAATAAATACTTTCTTTCCTCAGTTTTCTCTTACTTTAGAGGTTTAAAGGACATAGTGAGATTAGCAATGTGAGCAAAAAAAAATTGTGGCTCACTTGCTCATTCGTTTCAAAGCTCTCTTTATAGCATAGTTGTGCATTTCCTCCAAGACTCAGATGAATCCTTGGTATTTCAAGAAAAGATTCAATTGGATAACACTAAAAATTATCTAAACTATGATTTTATAATCAAAGTATCCAAATGCATTGTAGCAATCTGAAACCCAACTTCCATTTAACATGTACAATGAAAGTAAACAGAGTGAAAAATGCATTTGCTTCAAAGTTTTTAAAGCAATTTCAACAGATTGTCTAGCCATTGTCCAAAATATGGTTTTCTATCAGCATAGTCCTTGAACCTTCTTTAGGTCTGACTGCTACTTTGTTAATTCATTCTCATTGAAAAGTCAAAATGTGAAATGTTCCCAAGGATAATTATACTTATTTATCTCTTTTAATTGTTATATATTCAAAGACTAATTAGCAATCCAAATAACCTCCCCTTTAGTCAAATGCAATTCAATGCATTAATTTTGTATCAATGAATTATGTACTTTCAGCCACTAGTTTTAATCAAAGTATGTGTATGGATTCAGAATCAAACTCTCAAAATAAATGCATATATAAATGTGTCTTTTTCTTTATTTCATAATGTATCTATGTATCCATAGATGCAATCATGCATATATCGATTTGTGCATATATCTTGTCATCTCTTTATGCATCTGTCTATATATGTATGGTTGTATCTATGGGTACATGTATACCTTGATTTATGTATATATGCACCTATGAATTGCATACACACATCCATGTATATATGCATCTATCGATAACTTGCATGGATACATGTATATATGCATCTATGGACTCATGCACCCATGTATATATGACAGCTCATTGGTTCCAAAGCTCTCTTTATAGGACAGCTATGCATTGCCTCCAAGACTCAGATGAATCCTTCGTATTTCAAGGAAATATTCAAATGGATAACACTTAAAATGATCTAAACTATGATTTTATAATCAAAGTATACAAATGCATTGTAGCAATGCAAAACCCGACTTCCATTTAAGATGTACAATGAAAGTAAATAGAAGCAAAAATGCATTTGCTTCAAAGTTTCTAAAGCAATTTCAACAGATTGTCTAGCCATTGTCCAAAATATGGTTTTCTATCGGCATAGTCCTTGAACTTTCTTTAGGTCTGACTGCTACCTTGTTAATTGACTTTGATTGAAAGGTCAAAATGTGGAATGTCCCCAAGGATACTTATACTTATCTCTTTTAATTGTTATATATTCAAAGACTGCTTAGCAATCCAAACAGTCTCCCCTTTGGTCAGATGCCATTCAATGCATTAATTTTGTTTGAATGAACTATGTACCTTCAGCCACTAGTTTTAATCAAAGTATGCATATGGATTCAGAATCAAACTCCCAAAGTAAATGCATATATAAATGTGTCTTTTTCTCCATTTCATTATGTATCTATGTATCCATAGATGCAGCCATGCATATATCGATTTATGCATATCTTGCCATCTCTACATGCATCTGTCTATATATGTATGACTGTATCTATGGGTGCATGTATACATTGATTTATGCATATATGCACCTATGAATTGCATACACACATCCATCTATATATGTATCTATCGATATTTTGCATGGATACATGTATATATGCATGTATGGACTCATGCATCCATGTATTTGTCTTTGTCTTTGGCCAAATGGCCCCTAATGGCCAAAGTATCCTAGCCACCCATGGTTGTCAAGCAATTCCAACGCCTTCCCCACCAGCCACATGCCATTTAATGCATTTGCTTCAATTATTTTGACCTCTCCATGTGTTCGCATTTTCCTGATATTTCAATGCATTTAATTTGCACTCATGGATTACGTATCTCTACTCGCCAGTTTTATAAACTATGCCTTTGCTTAAATTTATTTAATCAATCTATGTGGTCGCATTTCACTGATTTTCAATAACAACAATAATTTATAAAGCTATTCTGATAAATACAAATAGCTAAATGCTAATTTTCCAATATTGATTTATCAGAATAGTGCTAGTTTTCCAATATAACAAAATTAAAAGTTATATGTTGACATACATTTATGCATATTTTCCATACATGCATATATGCATATATGCATATATGCCTTCATCCATATTTACATATGTATATGAATACATCCTTCCATGTAACATATGCATTTGTACCTATATCCAAATATGCATACATCCATGTATACATGTGTTCATATCTCCATCTCTCCATGTAGTTCTGTTTTCTGTGTATACATGTGTCTGTTGATGCATCCATGCATATATCTGTGAATAGCTCTACGTATTTCTCTCTCCATGTATTTAATGTTCTCCACTACATCAGCATTTACATGTTCTCTATTTTATGATTGTCCATATTTATTTTTTCCATAGTATATGCATAAGAACTTCCACTTTGTCTTCTGTTTTGACTCTTCTATCCATAAATATCATTATATTTTTATATCCACTCTTCTATTGTCACATTTCGAGGAAGCTCAAGGATCTCAGTACCTTGTTCAGTACGAAGGAGAGTGAGAAATGCAACATGGGTCTTTTTTCTGTGTTTATATTGACGGACTCAGCCCTATGATGATTTTTAAAAGCATAACCAATACCAAACTAGACATTCTTCCACCCCTTGTTGCAAGAAATAATCACTTCATACCCTATTAATTCCATTCATTTCCATTTCCACCCTTGCACGTCCTCTCTTCTCAAATCAAATACATTTCAAAATCCAATTATTTGCTTGTGTTGCATCATACCAATGTGTTGCATTCCTTTTTTCACTAAATCCAGCTCTCTCGTTGAATTTTTCATTTCTTGCATTTAATTGTAAGCATATAACTTGCAAACAATAAATTCATACCATTTACATTCCCATTCATTCTCATATCCACCATCCCATATCCTTGCCTCCCATGTCAAATACTTTTCATAACTTATTCATACACCTTATTTGCATCTCACCCTTCTCTCAATTCACTCCCTTTGTTCCACTTGCATAACTCATTCTTCTTTTTAACACTCACATATCTTTACCTATCTACACCTCAAATATACCTTCATCCATCACAACAAAATTCACACCATACCAGACAAAGAAAAAGATGAAGAAAATATCAAGGTTATGCAAATAAACACTGAGGGCTTCAAAAATAACACTCATAACATACAATTGTATTGAAGAATTATTTTCATAATGTCTTTTCTAAACCTTGTTTATTACAGATCCCTAAAAGCGCGTATAACAGTTTCTTCAAGCCTATAATGTGTAATCAGATTTAACAAATATTTACATGTTTCCATGCATTGAAATGCATCATTAGGTATCCTTTATACAGTTGTTCAAAAAACAATATTGTATATGTTTCAAATGCAAATTGTTCCTAAAATTTCTCGCTTTATGCACACATGCATTTATAGATTGTTCTTTGTGTACCAAATTACATGGACACATCTATACATCCATCCATGCATAAATGTTTACATGGATCCATATATTTATGCATTCCTTCAATATATGCTTTGCTGATATATAGTTTGTTTTTCCTATTTTCCTTTCGCTTACTACTGCAAATGCTACTTGAGCATCACTATGCTTTCATAGATTTGTATTTCCACTTGATTTTAGTCTTTTCCATTCAAATTTCTCGTTCACATGTCATGTATGCTTTTCACTCTTCTTTGCATTGTGTGCACATGGATACATGTATACATGCATGCATGTATACATAGATGCCTCAAGCATTGTTACAAATGTTTAAGATTATTTGCATTCAATACTTGAGACAAAATAATAATACATTTTTGCTTCCTGGATAAGATCATAAAGGAAATTTGTTACTGCAAATGTAAACATGCACCCATGTAAAGGTACTAGTATTCATTGGTGTTTCTCTTTTCACTCTTGCATCATTAAATATCATTATATTTTTATATCTATTCATCTCTTGTCACATTTCAAGGAAGCTCAAGGATCTTGGAACTTTGTTTAGTCCAAAGGAGAGTGAGAAATGAGACACTAGTCTTTCTTTTATATTTGTATTGAGACATTCAGCCCTATGATGATTTTAAAAAGCATAACCAATAACAAAATACACATTCTTCCACCCTTGCTTGGAACAAAAGTTCACTTCATACCCTATCGAATCCACTCATTTCCATTTCCACCCGTGCACATCATTTCTTCTCAAATCAAATACATTTCAAAATACATTTATACGCTTCTCTTGCATCACACCAATGTCTTGCATTCCTTTTTTTTTCTCAATCCAACTCACTCATTCAATTTTTTATATCTTGCATTTAATTTTAAGCGTATAACTCGAAGATGATAAATTCATATAATTTACATGCCATTCATTCTCACATCCAATTTCACATATCGTTCCTTCCCATATCTAATACTTTCCATAAGGCATTCATATACCTTACTTGCATTACATCATTCTCTCAATTCCTTCTCTTTGTTGCCCTTACATCACTCATACTTCTTTACCACCCTTACATATCTTTATCTATCTATAGCTCAAATATACCTTCATCCATTAGAACAAAATTCACACCATACCAAAGGAAAAATTGAAAAAAATATCAAGGTTATGCAATTAAACACCGAGGGCTTTGAAAATAACTATGACAACATAGAGTTGTATTCAGGACTTCCTTTGAAAACATTTTTTTCTATATCCTCTTTATTGCAGATAACTAAGAGCACATATCATGGTTTCTTGGAGGCTAAAATGTATAATCAGTTTTCATAAATATTTACATGTGTCCATGCATTCAAATGCATCGTTGGATATATAGATTCTTGTTTCCTTACCAACTTACATGGACACATGTACACATAGATGGATGCATTAATTTTTTCCTTTATCCATACATTTATGCATTCCTTCGATATATGCATTGCTCATAAATAGTTAATTTTCCCTGTTTTCTTTCATTTAATACTGCAAATGCAAATTGAGTCTCATTGTTAAAATACAGTTGTATTCAAGAGTTTTTTTCAAAATTTCTTTTCTAAATCCTATTTCTTACAGATTCCTAAAAGCACATATGACAATTCTTCCAAGGCTATAATGTATATTCAGATTTCACAAATATTTACATGTATCCATGCATCCAAATGCATTATTAGATATACTTTATACACTTGTTCCACAAACACTAATGTATTGCTACTTTGTTTTAGTCAATAATGTTTTTCTAGTTCTTGTTTAAGCTACAAATTGTTTCTAACATTTCTAACTTTATGGGTGCAGGCATATATAGATTCTCCTTAACATACCAAGTTAAATGGACACATGTACCCATCCATGCATGCATATGTCTTTACATGGATCCATATTTTAATGCTTTCCTTTCATATATGAATTCATACTAACTAGTTTATATCTCTTGTTTTCTTTCATTTAATACTGCAAATGCAACTTCACTCTCATCACGCTTTCAGGCCTGCTCAGGTGCCAAGGATACTTTTTACTCTTCTGTGCATTCTACACGCATCAATAGATGTGTACATGCATCCATGTATACTTCAATGCTTCAAGCATTGTTACAAACATTATAAGATTATTTTACTGTAGATTATTGTAATAGTTTAACGTTAATATGCAAAGTGCTACAAACATGTAGATTATTTTATTGTACCTACATTTTATCTTACCTAATAAACTTCTTTATATCTTTTCAAATTATTTTTTGTTTAAAATATATACACAAAAAAATATTCATTCGTATTACATTAACAACATTCAAATCTAATTTATAATAAAATCAATACCTTTGTACAGTTTCATCTAAGAATTTATCGTAATATTTATTCCACTTATTACATTTTCATAAGTTAAACTATTACATTTTATTTTATATATACACAAATTTAATCTTAGGTAGTAAGGTTCTTTATTATATTTTTGCAAATTACTTATTGTTTATTATATAAACACAAATTTTTATTCATATTACATAAACAATATTAAAATCTTATTTATAATAAAATCAATAACTTTCTAGTCATTCATCTAACAATTTATTGTAATATAATTACATTGTTTATACAGAAAATATCTTATCATATTACATAGATAGGATTTAAATCTTATTTATAATAAAATCAATAGCTCTATATAATACTAATCTTCATACTACATTAAAAAAAACATTGATTAATCTTACAAAAGTTTATACTCAAATGAGCTAGCCCTATCAATCTTCCACCTAACACTACTGTTTCTATTAGCACTTGCAAATTGTGATATGATAAACTAAAATAACTCAATTGTATTAATTAACATAGCATGTGTTCTACAACAGTACACTAAACATAATTTTATTTACAAATAGACATACAAGCAAAAAAAAGAAATATGGTAAACTTTGTTTCACCATGCATATAAAAATGGGGCATGTAAAGAATGCATTTTCCTTTTTTGCCCACACACATGTTTTTCCTAAATAGTTGCAAATGATATTTGATGCTTTAGAAATATCTCTACATCAAAACTTTGTTCCATCTAAAATGACTAATGAATTTTTCAATCAAAAGGTTTTCTAAAAAAAAAAAAAATTAAAAAACATTGCACTAGTCATAAATAGTTTATTTCTCCTGTTTTCTTTCATTTACTACTGTAAATGCGAGCTGAGTCTCCTCCTACTTTAAGACTCGTTAACATGCCAACTATGCATCTCACTCTTCTATGCATTATGTGCACATGGATACATCTATGCATATATGTCTCATGCATTATTACAAATGTTTATGATTGTTTCCATTCAATAATTAATACAAATAAATAATGCATTGTTGCTTCCTAATTAAGATCATAAAGAATCTTCCTTCTCACAAATGTATACATACACACACAAAAAAACAAGTATTCATTGGTATTTCTATAAAAAACTCCACGTATACATGGTACCCATAAAAAAAAATTCCCTTGCATCCATCCACACGTGTTGACTGTTCACATGTCCCTATGGACCACGTTCTCCATGCACCCTACAAATTCCATGCATTGGTGCGCTTCTAAAAATAACTTCAGACTTTTCTACCTATTTTAAATACATTTATATTCCTATTTGCTATCTAAAAACTTTTCCTAACTCATAGCTACATGACTTTTACCTCTTGGTGGAACTCGACGCTATGTCACTTTGTTTGAATGTGAAATTATCATATATTTTAATATATTGTAAAAAAAAAAAAAAATTTGATAAAATTTTATTTAATTTTTTTAATGTATTTAATTTTAAAATCATAATCCATACTTATAATTTAAATTGTAAATGATTACACTCTAGATAAACCTAAAAATATTTTTAAAATGAAAATAAAAGAAACTTAAAAAACATAATTTTGAGTTATAATAAGATAATGAATAACTTACCCACTTACAATTATAATTATATTATTAATTACCTTACACGATATACATAGTCAACTTGAAATCTCTTTCGTTTTATAATTGATTATATGGAAAGATAATTATACCAAGTCTCTCCTTTTCTATTGCAAGTGAAGTGGCAAGCATTTTTGTTATTAAGAAAGGTATTGTAAGAAACACAAAGCAAATTTGAGTCTCTTAAAGTGTTTCTCCCATAATACAAAATGATGAAGAATGTGGAAAATTAATTCTCTCCGGTGAATTGCTAGTGGTGAATACAGTGAATTTTTTCGGGGTGAATTGTTCACGTTGAATTTTCGGGTGAATTTTCCTAGATAACTATTTGATGAACTTGCAATAATTTCATTTATGAGTCATATATTTGAACAACCTTAACTTTTACTCAATAAAAAAATATAACCATTGTAGGTGTGTATGTCTACTAAAAAAAATATAGTAACTCTTTATAAGGTTGGTTAGTTTTTTTCAAGATACTCTTGACTTTTGATGGGGTTCCTCACACTTAGGAAGTATGAGAAATTGCATGCCACTCTCTCTACACATCAATAAATGAATAAAGAGTTACATTCAAAATGAATATTTTGTATTAGAATGAATACTTAATCTATACAGGAGAGAGGGATCAGTAGTTGTGTTGGGTACCTAATATTACCGCATATTTATACTATATATTATAAACAAATAGTCCAAATGTAAATAAAAAATAACTAAATGTCGATCAAAAGTGGACCCATACTTGAACACATGAGAACCTTTGAATGCTATATAAAAAAAACATAAATACATTCATGAAGAAGTGAAATAAGTATTTTTTTTGTCTCAAAGAAAATATCATAACTATCCACTATATAAGTGTGTAATTAAAAAAAAAAAATGCTCATTTAATAAAATAAGACACTCATTTAAACAAGTATTGTTATTATAGTGAATTTTTTAATTTTATTTTATTGAAGAAAGCACTTTATTAATATAAAAAATAAGCATACAATCAACAAACCAGTAGACAGAATTGGCAGCAAAATAGAACAAGAGTCAAGTTAAGTTGCAGAAGTTGCAGCCAAACCATGGCTGGGACAAACCAGCATGAGTTACGAGTTTCCTTCAACGTTTTGAGTTTCAATCAGCCAACATTAGAGCAAAAATTATATACAACTTACAACACTTTGATTTCAATAGGTGGTCTAGCTTCACTATCAAATCAACTAGTGTATATGCAGCTTACCCTTGATGAAAACATAGGATCATATTTTTTCACTTGATGATGGAGAAAAACTCTCAGATACCATGCAAAAGAGAAATAGTTGAATCTACTTCCATGAAGATCAATAGCTGAATCTATTTCTAGTCCAGAATCTACATCCATCATGTTTGCTCCATTGCACTTTGTAGCTCCCAGCTGCTGTAAAATCTAATCATTCTGACTCTAAAGATCATTAAGTTCTACATTTTCCATTGAGCTGTCCAAGACTGATGGGCCTTTCCTTTAATCATCAAATAGTGTTTGAACTCAGGTCAAATGGCAGGTATATAT
>VDFB02124300.1:0-13876 GCA_007258455.2 Sequoia sempervirens | reverse complement strand
GAAGTTATATTATTAGTGATAAATCTGCCACATTTATGTTGACTAGAGCCTAAAGCCCATCCTATTGCTCAATACAAAGGCAATTGTTCACCTTCTAGAAGCAACACCATACAAATCTATGACAACTCACAAAGACAAGGTGAATATTTTTGCCCTCATCTTCCCAACAAAAAGTGTAACATGCCAATTGTTCATGCACACAAATTTCCTAAGTTTTCACTTTCAAGCAAATAGACCATGTTTCATTCCCATTATAAAAAATTTCTTTTCCAAAAGAGAACATATGAGCATAAATGACATAACAAATTGCAAGCATTAATTTCATTTTCAATTTAATATCTCACTCAATACAATTTTCAAAGATTGTATACAAAATACATACATTGCTCCACTGAGCATCGAAGCAATAGATATAGATGGTCCATGAATCTCCTTTCAAATCTTGGTCGCTAGCTGTTGAGGGGAAGCATCACTCAAGTGCTTTTCCTCCAACCACAAACTTTAATGCGGTCCCCAACACATCTACCACATATGGTAAGACGACCCTCCCTTCAACAAAGAGATTGGTGAGGTATACTCATAACTATAACCTTCTTGAGCTTAGTGTTGTGCCCTACATAACTAAAACTTGTATCCACTACAATCTTGAATTGACATGCATAAAAGGAACATAGTGAATTGATAGTACAATCAAAGGAAATTACACTACTTTGGCCAAAGTATTCTCACTCAATACTTCAAGTGACAATCATCCTATTCACATACACTACCCTAGCTCAATTTGACTTTAGACTATTATATTCTATGCATAGGTATTTTCCTTCCATAGGTAATCTTTAATCTCAGAAATAACCTATTCCCATTTTCCAAAACACAATGATATTTCTACCAAGTAAGCACAAGCATAAGTTATCCCCTTAATTGGATATTCTAATCCCAGGTATAACATTAGAGCTTTCTAAGACTACAAAATAACTTTGCATCAATTAACTCTATAAGCTATTTTTGTTTCATCAATCCTAGTATATAATACTATCGACAAACAATCACTCCTTACCATGGAGTATGTACAATACTCATAAGGAAATCATAACAATCATAATTATTTTCCTTTCCAAATAAGCAAATAGTTCATTTCTCTATTTAGGAAATCTAATGCGATTCCCAAGCAAAACAATCAAGACATTCAATCTTTTATAAAGACAAACACATATAAGAAGAATAGAGTCTCATGCCTATAATATGCTTTAACCCAATTGACTCGCTGGTTCCTTAGCCAAGCCCACTCTAAAATCAGCTTTGCAACTATTTCCTTTTCAATTCCCTCACAAATATTTCCTCACAAATAACTCATAGTGCAATAAGAACTTCACAACTAATAAGCAACAAAATGGAGGGAATGCGTGATAATGCATATCTCAAAATGAGGTAAGAATGCCTCTATTTATACACAAAAACCAACATCGACATGCTAGAAACAAGGTAGGTAACTTGACATTTCTCAGTTCAACTTAATCGACTCATCCTAGTAATCAAAATGTGGCAAAGTTCTAACTTAATACTCAACAATTCAGCACAACAAATCAACTCTTCTCATGCTAGCAACTTGTTGACCAATTCATATTTGCACATGTTTTATAACTAGCAATCGACTTGCAGGTGAAAGACTTCTATTTGGGTTGCTAAGTTCATATCTTGGCGCCACCATTTTGCCATGTTTCCTATTTCTTAGCTTGCTATTTCATAGTAGAAATGGTCAATATTTCTAATGACCACGTTTCCACTCATTTGACTTGGTCTAGTGAATGCATTCGACACTTATCAAATGAATTGACTTCACTTTTAAAGCGCCGCTTTGTTCACTTAACTCGTAGCATTTTAGCTTACAACCTCAATAATGCACAACACATTAAGCATTATACTTTATTCATTAGATACAATCTATGTGTTCTCATCACATTATATCAATGATAATATATGTGGTTAATCATTTAACATTGCGATATAATATGAAGCGTTGTATCTACATTATATCAGCCATAATATATATACATTGCTAAATAGCATTAAATGTTATATATATAAACATTGCTAAATAGCATTAAATGTTATATGTATATATATAACATTGCTAAATAACATTAAATGCTATATATATATATATTCTTTGACAGATAAGTTTGTCTAAATAATCCATTCAATATTCGAATGAATGAGATCAAGTTAACATTTCATATACCATATCGTATGTATATACATACCTATATTCATGTATACACACATATACGCATATCGACATACTCGTATGGACATTTCTTTTTGTCAACACATACCCGTATATCGACATGTATATATATATATGTATATATCTCATATATATATATACATTCGATTATACAATCAATCACATATATAATTGCTATCTTATCGATAGGCATATATGCATGTGGTGTATATATACATATATACATACATGTCTTATTGTCCATTCGATATCCCCATGCCTATGAGTAATCTGTCCATGAGTGTGTGTAGGTACGTCTACCTATGTATATTCATATACATATTATCTCACATGTATGGGTTATCGTCGACACACACACACGTATATATCTCATCGATCGTATATAGCAATACAAGAAATAACTCACATGCACCAAGCACTTAACACACCAAGATTGCTCTCAGTAGAAATCAAAATCCTTCCTAATGCAAACACAACATACTAAAGGATGAATTACCAATTCCCTAAACTATGACTTGACTCAACCATTCTATAAGTGAGTGTGTGCAAGCTTAGTTAGGTTTCATTACAGGTTACCAGACCAAGTTCTTCTCTTGAGTGATACTCCCCCTCGCTTCCAAAGGATTGACCTTGTATCTGCATCTTGTTGAAATAATGGATGCTGAATCATCCAATGAAGCTGCACATACTTCAAAGGATCTTGCCAAGAGAAATTCAACCACATAGAAAGTGTTGCAACTAAGGGCAAACAAATGGAGATTTCTATTGATCTTGAATATTAGATGATTACAAATGTACAAATGCCTTGAATATATAGGCATGAATGAGAAGCAAGATGCAATATGATGTTGCCATGTGTCATAATCTAACATGTGACAACATGTGAACCCTACCTAGGAAATGATAAAAGATTGAGATAAGTTCTAGAAGGACAACTCATCTTCTAGAAGGAATCTTATCCCTACAAACATGGAAAGGGGAATTACCTCATTATTTATAATTTTCTAATTTATGCAACCTAGGACTTAATTAATTAAATGCAAGACCTAAGTTAACTTATGCTAGTGTAATAATTAATTAATTACACTAACACCCCGCCATAAGTGCAACTTAGGGAGGAAATGCAATGATTATGCAAAGATGATGGGTCCTGGCTACGAGGCCATGTTAGGTACCCATTTACATGAAAATGAAAATGCAACTAATCTCCCACAACCGGAGAAAAGGGGAAAACCCAGTGGGAACAAAACCCCTCTCCAAAAAGGAGATGAAAAATCACAAAAGTGAGAAAGGATGGAAAGGATGGAGGACTCCCAAATACCCCCAAGGACACCATCCATCACATGGATATATTACAATCAATGGATCTCCCATAGGGAGGAAATAGAGAGACTATGTATCCCCCAGAAGATGTGATCACCTGCAAAAATGGTAAGTGTTTGAAGACAAAACATGATCCAATGTTGACAAACAACTTGTCTCCCTTTCAGAAGAAACAAAACCAAGTGCAAGTGTAGGGATGCTTCCCATTTCGGATGGGAATTGACGGAATGAAGGATGAATGTGGATGATGATGTCTCTGAAAAATACTCATGTGTCCCCTTGTTTGATGATGAAAATGCCACAATCAACTGAGGTACATACCCAATCAATGAAGAAGGTGACAAATCAAGACGATGCGGAAACTGATGCTGAACAAGATCCAAAGACAGTGATACAATGAATATGATGGAGACTAGATTGCCCCCCCACAATGAAGTGTCCTCAAAACCACTAAAAGAAGTCTGAAGTAGTAATGGTGTCCAAACCACATGTCTCTTGCTAGGAAGAAGCAAATCCAATGGTAGATGCTGAAGAAACTTCAACTCATGAATGGAATGAGAGGGAAGAAGTCTCAAATATGAAATCTCTGAAGAGAAACCAAGTGCCTCCAATGTAGTCTCAGGATCCCCAATCAAGGTTGAGACAAAGGGATGAGGAGACTCAAAAGAACTCTCCAAAGTAGGATCAAAATAGAGGAGTGATATCCCCTCAAGAATGTCCTCCAAACCTATAGAAGTATCCAAGTCAGCGATACCTGAAACAAAGTCATCCTGTGATGTCAAGTTTGGAAAACTGAATGTGTCCTGATGAATGATGGAAGCCTTAATCAATGAATCTGGACAAGGAATAACTGAATGTGAAGGGATACCAATGGTCTCTGATGGAGAAGAAGGAACATCTGAAGAAACCTTGTCAACCTCTTCAGAAGATTCAAGGAAATCCAAACAAAAACCTCTTGCACAATGGTATCATCATGGGGTACTTGATCGGAAGAATGATATTTTGAATCATGACCATCGGGGAAGGGTGGAGTATCTGAATCTCCATATATCTCCCAAAGCTTAGTCCAAATGATACGAGGACAATCACAATGATCAATAGTATTCAAAACATCACAATCAACTTGCATTGAAATGATCTCCAAGACAGTGTATCTACAACAACTCCAAGCAAACTCCTGAATACCTTCACTTGGATGGGGAACTATACCATATAGATGTGGCAATAAATCAAGTGATTGGAGATGGTGTATGATCCCATCCTGCCATTGTTTATAGTTACCCTTATGCAACATAGTTAGAGAAGGAGCAAATGCAAGCCCCATAATGAACTATCAAATATCTCCAAAAACACAAAAGACATTGACCTTCAACAAAAAATAAAGACTTCCAAGGATGATGTGCAACTGAAGTGATGCTACCCAAATAAAAAATCCTTTTCCCAAGCTTCAGGATATCCAAGTTATTGAACAAATGAACCAAATTGAAAAAATATAATGCAAGATTACTTGGAGTTGAAACTAAACAAAGTGAATGGACTAATGAAAAAAGCTCTGAATCACCTTCCTGATGCCACTGGAATCACCAAAATCCAATAATCTAATGAGAAGATATGAGCCTTTATGTCCAAACTAGGGTTTTCACTTCAGTTGACTGTAGATCTTGATGGTAGAAAAATTTTGCAGAATGGATGTCACCACTGGAAAGTAGAGGAAATTCTCTTTCCGATGGTATCTCGTTTGTCAATTTTTGATGTCGTGGGTGAAAGTTATGATAAAACCAAAAAAAGGCCTAGATTAGGCATTCTGCAGGCTAAATAGGAGCAAAAAATCAGCCCCCCCAGGCGCTAGGACTCAGTTGCAAATATGATCGTGGCATTATTTGAGGCAAAAAAGAGGCTCCCTCTTGGAGCGGCATCAGAGTTGAAATTTGGGCAAAGTAGGGCTTAGAACATGGTGGTGCCGCTAGTAATGAGTGGGGCCTCCCGATCTTTGATGAGACTAGGGGTTGGGCTAAGCACTATCAGCGAGGAGAGGGAGCTCAAACCGATGAAGACTCTAGCATAAATGGGCTAGCACGGTTGAACAAACACCGGCGGAGGATAATTGGCGGTGACCAACGATGGATGGCTGGTGAATGAAGCACGGTCCCTGCAATGATGGGACAATGTACGATTGTCAGAAGGTAAGCCATCCAAATGGACTGACGAAGGTACCTCGTCCCTTGCAAATGATTAATGCAACCGATGCAAAAAATACCTCTGCAAAATTTGAATAGAATGCCGGCCAAAAAAATGTTGATTTTTAATAATGCTATGGCAATTAAAAACCAATTATATATAAATATGTCGACAATATAAGAATATATACGCAAAAGATTTTTTTAAGCCTACCATGTAATAAAAAAATATACCCAATGATTTAAAAAAAATCAACCTTGAATATATGCCGCTTGATATGTCGATGGAGAAAAAATAAATGGATGTCAACCAAGTATTTTAATATGCAGTCGATGTGATAAATTTTTCTGCAAACTATATAAAATACCTGAATAATAATTTTTTGCCAAAAAATAATGCAAAAGCCCTGATTTTTTCTAAAATAGAAAATGCCTGCGATTAAATTTTTTTGCCTCAGACGACAACTAACAGGGAGGATTTTTTTACTGCAAATTGTATGGATAGTACAGTTGATTTTGCAAACCCTAAAATACCTCTAATGGTTCCTGGGATGATGAATCCAATTTTGATGATTGAATAGGCGATCCTAGGGTTTTGAGGCCTTCTAAAGACAATGGCGAGCTTGGATTTGACTCAATCTGCTTCATAAATCAGCTTGGTCCCTAGGTGGAGTCAAGTAGCTTGCAATGGAAACCTTCAAGCCTGCAAGAATCTCTCTAGCTCAACTTTCTTGATCCTGGGATGAAATCTTAATAACCTGGCTCTGATACCATGTTGAAATAATGGATGCTGAATCATCCAATGAAGCTGCACATACTTCAAAGGATCTTTCCAAGAGAAATTTAACCACATAGAAAGTGTTGCAACTAAGGGCATGCAAATGGAGATTTCTATTGATCTTGAATATTAGATGATTACAAATGTACAAATGCCTTGAATATATAGGCATGAATGAGATGCAAGATGCAATATGATGTTGCCATGTGTCATGATCTAACAACATGTTACAACATGTGAACCCTACCTAGGAAATGATAAAAGATTGAGATAAGTTCTAGAAGGACAACTCATCTTCTAGAAGGAATCTTATCCCTACAAACATGGAAAGGGGAATTACCCCATTATTTATGATTTTCTAATTTATGCAACCTAGGACTTAATTAATTAAATGCAAGACCTAATTTAACTTATGCTAGTGTAATAATTAATTAAACTTAACACATTTTCACAGTAGTCAGCTATTCATCAAAACAAGCATTTGCATTATACAACTCATAGTTAGAATATCAAGTTCAATAACCATTCATTCCAAATATCGATTTCATTATAACATCAAATGAAATAAACATTCATTCATAATTTTCCAATGATTTACATAAACAAAGTGCAACCATATGTATTTTCAATCAGAATTCCAAATACATTCACCTATGTAGTAATTTACCATATCATAGTAACAGTAAATAGGTAAACGCACAATGAGGTGTAACAAAGAGGATTTTCCAATGACCTCCTTCAATGGTCTGCACACTTCCATCTACAAATTTCATCTTTCCATAGACCCTCCCATACACCCCAAGACCTAGTCAATCACCTGCATCTTTGCAATGACTTTAAAACACCCGAAGAAGCTATAGCTTGGTTAGCAAGGGCCACTATATTTAAAATTCTATTTGTGAGACTTCTGGTTTATGGCGGCTTCCATTTGGAGACATTGTGTTTGAAACCATCTCTTCTATCTCTTGCAGGGTGATTTTTTATAACCTTTATGTCATTACAACTACCTTAACTACCTAGTAATTTTTCATTAATGGTTGCATTTATTGTTTTTAATAATAGGTAAAAATAGGTTTTTGGGAGACCCAAAACCTATTACAAGCAGGTTTTGAAGGAACCCGAAACCCTGTCAAAGCAAAGGATGCTGCTAAAATATTTGTTACCTATTTTTCACTCTACGCTCAATAGGTAGAGCTGAATGAAGTTCAGCTATTATAGGTACAGGAATTTTTCCAAATTTTGCTGATAAAGTGTTCGTTGAATCATCCTTAAAATCATCTTACAAATGTATCATAAGTTTGTTGTGCAGATTTTTTAAAACAGAAAAATTAAGGAAAATTGCATAATAATACTTTTATTCATTTCGTGAAAATGCTGAATCTCGCACAAGCTGCGAGAGTAACTGAGTTGTTTCTGACAATCAAGAAATGAATACTAAATCTAAACATAGGCCACACTGCTGTAAATAGCATGAGCGTAAAAAAGAAAGCAATTCATCATTGCCTGTTACGGCGAATCATTTCGTTGGTGCTTTTAGCCATCGAGCCTTCAAGCAGTTGTAGCCTCGCTTCATCGCTCCGCATACCTGCAAAATCATTAAGGAAATAATGTTTTAGTTATACTCTAAGCAATGGTGAATTACTTTCTGCCTTACGCCTATGCTACAGACAGAAATGTAATTTGCGTTAAACCGAGCATTCATTAGATGATTGCAAGAAATCAGCAGAAAAACATAATGCAATGGAAGCTTTCAGCTTCTTTTATTTTGCTAACATGTTTGTTTCAGTGTGCAGGAGCAGGTTTTTCGTATTCAAATTCATTCCAGCTGATATGTGGAGTAAAACGGGCTCCCACAAGGGTTGAGCCTGGCATATCAGGTTTTCAATTACAGAGCAAGAAAGGATTATTGTACTATAATATCAAATGATTAAAACAGTCTAAATCAGCATGACGGAATTGATTGAGTATTTATCTTTTGCTCACAATCAAAGGAACAGTAAAGTATCATGGCGGAAAAAGTTTCCATGCTCAGCAATTACAATGTCAAGAACAATGTTGTTTTAGTAAAGCATTTGCAGTAAAGGAGTCATTTTTAAGGTAACACAAATGTGACACCTTCTCATTGTGAAATAGAATGCCCAATGGAAAATGAAAAGAGGCAGCAAATTCTGTTTTGAATCAGCATTTGATAATAATAAAAGATATAGATATACATTATCTTTTACCAAACAGAACAATCTAATGTTTCAAGCTAATGTTATACTCTGGCACCTATTGCTGAGTGCGTTTCCATCATAAGATACAGCTATGATTCGAGGCTTGAGAGATAGCATGGAAATAACAAATGAAATGTTTTGTTCTTTTCATCATTTTTAAGTGAGACAGCATTCAGCATGTTATTTAATTTCTTACACCATGAAAGTGCTTGCACATTTTACAAAGGATTCAAGATAATAGTTTAACTTCAGCATTATGAAAAGAATTTCCATGTTTAGCAAAGAACAATGAGTGGGAGGTAACGATATGCTTATTCATACATTGAGCTGAGTAAGCAAAAGTATTATATTCAAAAGTAGGAGTGCTGTTCTGGAAGATACATAGTGCCTCGAAACTTTTGTTTGAGTCAAAGATGAGAAAACAGCAGAAAAGTACAACACTTATTGATTTTGCTGAGCATGATGGTGAACACACATTCAATGGTACGGCCCTTTGAAATACATTTGTGTCTGATGGCTCTCAGAAATAAAAAGAAAAATAATAGCTCATGAGGTTTAGCACAGTGGGTCTTAAAGATCGAATAGCAATGTAAGAGAAACAAATATTGTCTCATAGCCGTTTCCAGAACAGTGATCATGACAGTCACAGCAGTAAAAGGAAATATACAATTATCATGATCAAATCCAGCTATCATGAACGAGGAAATACAATACATTTTTCATATGCCAGTTCGTGGAAAGTGCATAAATTCAGATCTAAACACAATGTTTCAGCTTTTATGCATTGAAGCAAAAACAGATATAATATGCTGCACCCAGTTCCAATGAGCCAAGGAGTGACAGATGCTTATGCAATGTAAAAAAGTCAGATATATTATATCATGGCCATTTCCAGCTCACAGCCAATAAAACACAGTGCTCATGGCGCCCAGCAATTTGAAGGGAAAGAGGACAGAGTCTTATGCTACGCTGTGATAAAAGTCACCAAAAGCACATTAATGGTCACGTTTCAAACACAGCAAGAGAAAAATGCCCAGATGCATATGGCCGGGCCTAGTGCGTAAAGGGAGAAAAAACAGAGTTTGCCCAGCTCAGTAAAAAATGAAAATATCAGAAATGCCTCAAGCCGTGGACAGTGGAAAGTAGCTATTATATACAGAAATTTCTGCGCCCAGAATGGAATGATATGATGGGTTCTTATGCTCAGCTATTATAATGAAACCCAGACATGGAAAGGTGAATTTCCTTCAAAGGCCATATATCAAAAGTCAAGCTAACACAGGAATGCCTTAAGCCATGAACAGTAGCAAGTTGAGCAATTTATAGAAAATTTCCGAGTACAGAGAAGAGCAATGATGACTGGGGTTTGTGTAGATATTATGTTAAAATACAAAGTGTCTCACAAATACATGGTAATGTATGCAAATATTTTGAATACCCAAATGAGGATAAATTACAGTCACAGTAATAAATCAAGGCAAGAGCAAAAAATTACTGTCATGCACATGGAGAGAAATTTTTGCATATACCCAGACGGGGTTCTTACTGAGGAAAAGTATATGCTTGATATATCAACTCGTTTTATACTGAGAGAGCTTTCAAAAAGGCTTGCTAACCAGAATACAAAAGAATAAATGTAGGTTGGTTATTTTCAAAAGTTAACCAGTGATATGGTGCCGCCTTTCATCAAAAATACATGGTCAAAGTCCAGAAATTGCTAAGAAATCACTAGAATAAGGCTGGCCGCGGCCAAAGACAGAAATATCTGATGCTTATGTCCATTCTTAGCTGAAATATTGTGTTAAAATTCAATGACAGAGGTATAAAAGCTTACCATGTTTTTTATGAGGTTTCATTCTCATACTGGCTTTCTTTAGATTATTCTTCCAGCATCGACTTCGATGGCAAGAAATTTCAACAGAAGACAGAGGCAGATGACCAAATGTCAGAATATCATCATGGTCGCGCCCATAAGATAGCAAAAATCCCATGTAAATGCCCAAAAAGAGCTCAGATTTGTGGCGAATAAGTTCCATCTTACCTGTTATGCCCAGAATCTTTCAAAAGATCATGGAAATTGACAGAAAATTGCAGAAGTCGAGCTTGAAACCCTAGCCAGCCGCGGCCAACTCCTTCGAGAAGTTTCTCTCTAACAATTCAATGTGTGAATGATGATGTTTTAGGGTTAGGCGCCTTTTTGGTCATGTTCTCCAAGCCAAGATTTCTTTATCATCATATGGTCGGTTTTATTTTAATTATTGCTGATGATATGGCCGAATATTATTATGCTATGTGGTCGCCTAATAATCCTGAAGGAAATGATGTGTTTAATTTTTATTAAAAGAATGATAGTCGACCAAGCTTCCAATTGTATTAGTGTATTTATAATTTGCATTATTCAATGAATAGCTAATTTGTTAAATGATATATCACAAATCATTTAATAAATTAGTTATTTTAAACATGCAAATTATAGATATTTTAATACAATTTAAAGATATTATATCAGGCAAGGTTAACTGAGGGTGTTAGATATTTTTATCGTGCACATGTAATAGAAGTGGAGTTTCAGTTCCTATGGGAGAAATTGATAAAAACGAGGTAGTTTTGCATGCTTTGAGCCACTTTTTCAGGGAGTTGCAGTTCAGTTGGAATAGTGCATGTATCAATTACGACTTGGCAGTGAATTTGAGCTTAATTGGACTCATTTTTACTTGAGTTTGGCCACTTTTTCAGGGGATTTTCACTTGTGCTCGGATTTCACATTGTAATTGTCATCTTTTCACTTTCTGATGACTTTCAGTTCTTTCTGCATGCCTTTTGGAAAGGTTTTTGTATATATTGAAAAACTTAACTGTTTTTCAATCCCAGTTCTTGTTTTCTGCCTTTGCCTTCAGCAAAGAAGATTATCTTGTAACTCAGCTTTCAGATTAATATAGCAGTGTTTTATTACAGGTTAAAAGTGGGTAATTGCAGAAGATTCCTTTGAGTTCAGTACTTTAGAGTTTGCCTTCTAGATTTCGAGCATCTTTTTTGTGAAGAATTTGATCGAAGAATTACTGTGTTTCAGTTCTGAAACCTTTGATTTTTTCTGTCTTTTTCACATATCTGTATGCAATTTAGTTTGAAATCACTGGTTATGCACTGTGCTTATTAATGAGTTAATACATTTTTGTTGTGAAAAACTTGTTTTCCTTCAAATATTGCATTAGATCACAAGCCTCTGTTTAAATTGTTCAAGCGATTAAATTATTGAATCTGGTTGTGTGGATTTGAGTTTTTAGAAGTTTATTGTGAGTCATAATTGCAAGTCATTATCATTTAGGTGCAATCAACTTTCATAGCTTTAGGATTTCAGTTCAAGCAAGTTCTTTTTCTCTTTCCCAGCCAAGTCAATTAGTTTTTATCAGGGAACCAGCCCTCTCTAGAGATTGATTCTCGAAATTAGGCAACCCACAGGCCTGAGAATCATTCCATGTTTCAACAGATTGCTAGATTTAATTAATCGAGCGTTCGGGTGCAATCTGAATTGACAACAAGAATAAGAGATTATTATCTTTTATTTTTTTCTTTCTCTTTTTCTATCTTTGTTTTGCTTTGTTTTTGCATTTTATTTTCTAAATTTAACTTCTTTTCTTCTATTTTTCTAATTTTCTAAAGTTTTCTTCCTCATTGTTCTGTTTTTGAAAATATTTCTTTCTTTTCTATGATTTGTTTCGAATTTATCTAATAAAACTAATTTTTAAATAACAAACATGATTTTCTAGCCATGCATCACAATTATCCACAAAATAATAAATAATAATAATAATTTAATCTTCAAATGAAATCAATAATTAAAATAAAAACTATTTCTTTTATTTTCTATGTGCATTTAATTTTACTACTAATTAATTAAATAAATAACTATAAAGTAAGAAACAATATAAAATGATTAACTAAATGAAATTCTAAATGCAACTATATATTTACTACGTGTTTGTGTGTGTGAGAGAGACCATTCCATCTTAACCCTACCATGTAGCTAGCCATGATATAAATGTCCATTATATCTATATAACAACGTTCTTGTTTCAGGGAAGTGTTGCATGCAAATATTTGGGACAAGTGTCGAGAAAACAAGGACTGCTTTAGCAAGGCACAAAAAATGCTATTGAAGAAAAGTAATGCACTAGGCCTGAATGAGCTGAACCAAACAAAAATCGGGAATTCATATTGGGTTCTACATTCATATTAAAACCCTTCATTGTATTCATGCTTTTTGTTTGGCTTCCACTCATTCAAATTGGTGTATTTGGCTTTTGGAAAAACATGTTTTGTACTCAATGGCTATCGAACTCCTACATACGCACATGTATTTGGACAACGACATAAAAAAGAAAGTAGTTGCATTTTAACAATTTAGCCAAATTCCTATCATACTTTATACTGTTCCATCATGCAAGCCCTAGGAAAATGAATTTTCAACATCTTGTACAGTACTATAGACAAACATTAGCATATATGACCAACACATGCTCCAACGTACTCTCTAATGCTATATAATTGCTTTGCAGACAAATGATGGAACAAACAAAAAAACCAGTACAACAAATGCAACAAATGGAAAAAGACACAAGAAAACAGTAAACAACTTATTTTATTAACCTATCATATGCATGTCTCCATCATCCACATGGGTATGTGCAGGTTAATGGTGGGCCAAAAAGTGGCAATGAGGGAAAAAACACGTCTTTCATCGACCGAAAAAATACAAAAAGAACGTGTTGACTTTTTTTAGGCTTGGGTGTCACCATACCAAACACCAAACCTACTTTTACAAATCAGATATCCGATTTGTAAAAAGCATATATTAAAAACTTTTGTCACTTTTTTGAAGTCATTCGACTGAGAAGAACCCGCGGGCGCACAATGCATCCATTCTTTGCGTAACGGATATTCGATTTAGGCTAAATTCGATTTGGAAAGGTAAGTTTTTTTATTTTCATTTGATTTGATTCAATTTTGATTTAGATTTGAATAATTTCATATTGTTTTTGTTGATTTTTTTTAAAAATGGGGTTTTTGATTGAGTTTTTGTGAAAAAATTGAGTTTAGAATAGATTTTGATAAAAAAAATGAATGTTTTTGTGGATTT
>VDFB02124299.1:0-15326 GCA_007258455.2 Sequoia sempervirens | reverse complement strand
ATCTATCGGAAAGAGTTTTGCTATCGCTAAGAGTTCACAGCGAACAAATTTTCATCGGTGATATATCCTCTATTGGAAATAGTTCACACCGATCACATAATAGTCAAAGAGACCAACGCTATCGGAAAGAGTTCTCACTAAACATAGACCTGTCAGTGAGAGGAAAGCCATCGGCAAGAGTTCTCACCGAAGATGTATACCCGTCAGTGAGACTACAACCATCGGCAGGAGATCATACCAAATGCAAATCTGTTGGCGAGACCAACACTATCAGCAAGAGCTCATACCAAATGTATACCCACCGATGAGAAGAGAACCATCGGTGAGACAGGCACTATCGGAAAGAGTCTAAGAGTCTTCGCGATGTCCAATGTGAACATAACTTTCGCCGTGACTAACACTATTGGAATCTGTCTGATAGTCTCCCCGATATCTTCTATCGCCAAGAGTCTCCTCGATGACCACTAGGAACCAACCCATTGGCAAGATAGAACCAAAGTCTCAACGACTTTGATCTTTTGAACACAACTGCTAGTCGGTAAGACATTCTGAGGGTCTCACCAATTTTTCCCTTTCAGGAGTTTCATGTCAGTAAGCTTGAGGCACATTTTCCAACAGTTAGGTAGACCATGGTAGTTTGGTCGACAAGTAGTACATGATGGACATGCCAAAACCTATTCTTTGATAAAGGATGGAGTTCGTCATAAGTTGAAGCCCTTAAAAGAGGTAGAGGAAAAGGTATGCAATAATGAAATAATTTGTTTGTTTGATGGAAGAAAGTTCGTAGAAGGTATGAGGCATGAGCATATGTGTTTTACATTGACCCCTAGAGATGACAAAAATGATACTAATGAGGTATCTATAGAGGTTTCAAATATGTTGAATGAGTTTCAAGATATTGTTTATGGTAACGTACTTGAAGGTTTTCCCCCAGTAAGAAAGATTAGTCATCAAATGGACTTGATTCCTAGAGCCAGTTTGCTGAACAAGGCAGCTCATCTTATGACTCCAACAAAGAGTGAAGATTTGAATAGACAAGTGCAAGAGTTATTGTGGAAGGGATTAATCAAAGAGAGTTTGAGTCCATGTGTAGTACTTGTAGTACTAGCACCAAAGAAGGATGGGGAATGGCAGATGTGTACATATTCTAGAGCCATCAACAAGATCACCATCAAGTATAAATTTACCTTGTTGAGAATGGATAACATTATGGATTGTTTGAGTGGAGCTGAGTACTTCATGAAGATAGATTTGAAGAGTGGATATCACTAGATTCAGATTAGGTAAGGAGATGAATGAAAGACAACCTTCAAAAACAAGGAGGGCTTGTACAAGTGGTTAGTTATGCCTTTTGGGCTAACCAATGCACCGAGCACATTTATATGGCTTATGAATGAGGTAGTGAAAGAATTTTTAGGAAATTTTGTTATTGTTTATTTGGATGATATTTTGATTTTTAGTAAGACATTGGAGGAGCACTTGATGCATATCCAAAGAGTTTTTGAGAAGCTAAGGGATGAGAAGTTTTTGATTAATTTGAATAAATGTAGTTTTGTGAATAGAGAGTTGGTGTATTTGGGATTTGTTGTCTCAGTGGAGGGTCTTAAAATGGATCCAAAGAAGGTGAGAGCTATCATTGAATGGCCTAACCTAAGGAATGTTACAGAGGTAAGATTGTTTCATGGTCTAGCAAGTTTTTACAGAAAGTTTATTAAGAATTTTAGTAGTATTTGTGCACCTCTAATTGAAGTGATGAGAGGGGATAGAAAAGAGTTTAATTGGACTACAGGAGCAGCCAAAAGTTTTGATATGTTGAAGAAAGTTACAGAGAAACCTGTTTTGGCACTTCCAGATTTCAATAAGGTCTTTCAAGTAGATTGTGATGCTAGTGGCACTACCATAGGAGTTGTTTTGAGTCAACAAGGTAAGCCTATTGCCTATTTTAGTGAGAAGTTAAATGATGCTAAGAAGAAACATTCTACCTATGATCAAGAGTTTTATGGTATAGTTCAACTTTTAAAGAAATGGAGACACTATTTGCTGCCAAAAAGAATTTATTTTATATATTGATCACTAGGATTTGCAGTATCTCAATAGTCAAGGAAAGTCAAATCAAGGCACTTAAAATGGGTTGAGTTTTTATAGAGTTATACCTTTGTTTTGAAGCATAGGAGTGGAAGGTCAAACAAATTTTCGTGATGCCTTGGAGGTAGCGAAATCTTTTTTGATAGAAATGCATCATAGAGGTTGTTGGGTTCAATGAACTCAAGAGTTTATATCCTAAAGATCCAAACTTTGCAGAAGCTTGGAAGGATTTTTTGGACCCTGTTACATTCGATAGGATGAGAAGGTTGGATTTCTTAATCCAAGATGGGATGTTGTTTAGAGGAATCCAATTGAGCATTCCAAGGAGTTCTATGAGAGAGAATCTAATCAAGGAGAGGCTATTAGTGTCATTGGACATTTAGATTGAGATAAGACTATTGCTCTTGTTAGTGAGAATTATTACTAGCCACAATTACAATAGGATGTGAAGAAGTTTGTACAAAGTTGTAGAGTATGTCAGATGGCGAAAGGAACAAGTCAGAATACTGGATTGTATCAGCCATTACCTATACCTAAGAGGCCAAGGAGGATATTAGCATGGATTTTATTCTTGGCTAACCAAGGAAAAAAAGGGGGAATGGTTCCATATTTGTGGTGGTGGATATATTTTCGAATATGACACATTTCATTATGTGTCATAAGACCAGTGATATTGTTCATGTTGTAGATTTTTTTTTAGAGAGGTGGTGAGACTACATGGTCTACCAAAGAGTATAGTTTCATACAAGATACAAAATTTGTTGTTTATTTCTAGAGGACATTATGGAAGAAGTTGAAGATAGATTTGAAGTTTAGTTTTGCACACCATCCATAGACTGATGGACAAACATAGGTGGTGAATAGGAGTTTGGGTAATCTGCTAAGATGCTTCTTAGGAGATAAGCCTAAGGGATGGGATTTGATTATGCCACAGGAAAAAATTTCTTACAAAAATTCTATCAATAAGAGCACTGGTAAATCACCATTCTAGATTGTGTATGGGAGTAGTCCAAGAAATACTTCTAAACTAAGAAAGATGGATAAGGGGGATAAGAGTACTGCTGAGGCTGAAGAATTTGCATGAAGAAGTGAAGAAACATATCAATAGGATGAACTCACAATATAAGGCTAAGGAATATAAAAAAAAGGAGGTATAAGGAGTTTTAGGTAGGAGATGAAGTCATGGTTCATTTGTGAAAGGAAAGATTTCTAGTTGGTACATACAACAAGTTAAAGATGAAGAAGTTTGGATCATGCAAGATCCTGAAGAAGCATGATTCGGGCAATGCATATGAGGTAGAAATGCCTAATGAAATTCATATTTCACCTATGTTTAAAATTTTAGATTTAACAAAATATCATGAAGGAGGAATTGATGAAGAAATAATAAAAGCATAGTGGAATATCTCAACACCTACTTCAAAAAAGGAGGAGATAGAAGAAATTCTAGATAGTTGTGTGGGTAGAAGCACAAGAAACAAGCAATATGAAAAGTACTTGGTGAAGTGGAGAGGAAGGCTTGTTGAAGATACATCATGGTTGTCTAAGGCTGAGGTTAACCACCCTGGTTTTCCTTTAACTCCTAAGAAGTACAGGGTCACTTTTCAAATTACTCTGGGTGTCTGATGCAAGAGCATCTAGCGGTGTAGGGAAATCTTGCATCACCCAAAACAAATATTTTTTCCTTAATTTCTTTGGTTGTTTTGAGTTCCATGATGGCACTTAAGGGGTTTAAGATAGTCAGGAGTCAAAAAAGGAAAAAAATGTTCACTTACTTTTTTTTAGTAAGTCCAACTAAATGGGATCGCATGGACCTAAAAATTTACCAAAAGGAGCAGAACTGAAAAAAATTTCTGATTGTGAAAGAATTATCTCAATACCCTGCATGATTTGGGAGATATTAAAGTTTCCATCCTGGGAAATTTCTCCAATGAAACTTCAAATTCATATATGAAAACCTTAGAGGCCTTGAAATAACTCAAAAAGTTGATGAACTGACCTTTGGTCAGTTTAGCATTGTAGATCTCTTTGAGAGATTTCTAATGATATGTTATAATTGTTATCTCCAAAATTGCACCCTTGCTAAGTTGCAGAATTTAGCATTTTGGAGAAACATGGGAACATTCCTAGGCCTATGGGTTACCTAAACTTGGAATAGACCTCTAGAGAAGGTTGAATCCTTTACAAGTTTAGGCAACCCATAGGCCTAGGAATGTTCCCATGTTTCTCCAAAATGCTAAGTTCTGCAACTTAGTAAGGGTGCAATCTTGGAGATAACAATTTTTGGCACGCCTAGTGGGACTGATTGAATTGTCATAGTTCAAAATTTGTCCATACATTGTTGGTATTTGGTGTGTATGCCAACAATATCTACCTTTGGAGGAAATTTTCTCACACACTTGGTGACTTCAAGTTATTCGGTGGTTTTAAGAAGACCGGTGTTAGTATGTTATCATTTTTTTGTAAATAATCAGTTTTTATAATTCTGATTTTTAGTCATTTCTATGAATTCCTAACTTGCTTGAATTCTACACCATGTCTTCTTTCCATGGAGATATGTTTTATAACCCCCCATTTCATGAAAATGTTGCTTACGTCACTTGTTACTAGCCATACCAAGCATGATATACTATTGGTTTTGTCCCAAATAACCCACCAACAACAAGTTATCAACATTCACATCATGCTTTCCACCCACCCACCCCTGCTCAACCATCATGGCAGCCAATAGTTGCTCAAAATTAGCTTCAAGAAACCTATTTTATGCCAAACCAGCACATTCAATGTCCGATTCAATTCCAAAGTGATGAAAAAATAAAGATTGCAAACATCAAGAGCATAATGCTTGATTGGAATAAGGAACTGAATGGGATCAAGAGGTAACAAGCATACAATTTGTAGTAGGAGGAATTAGTTTATCAAGCTTATATTCATGAGCAGTAGTTGAAGGCACAAAAGAGACAACATGAGGAAGATTTTTCAAAGGAGGTGGTGGCAAAAGAAGAAGAGAGGAAGCTTTTGTTTGCCTAGAATTTGGAAGTTCAACCGGATTTCACATTTCCAAATCTATTTTTTGAGAAAGAAGTACCCAAGTTCAAGATACCAAGTTTCAAACAAGGTAAGTCTCTTGAGCTTCATAAGCCTTCCAAATTTGATATTCCAAGCTTCAAAGGTCCTTCTTCATTTAAAAGTCTATTATTGAGCAAGTTCAACCCATTAATCCTCCAGAGTAGCTCTTTGAACAACCTATTCCCCTTCAAGAAAATCAACAAAGTTCCCAAGTTTCATTTTCTAACCAACCCTCTTGTCTTCTTAGCGGGAGAATTAAGGAGGTTTTAGAGGTAATTTCAAATTTCTTTGGTGAAGATAATGAAAAATAGACCTACAACAAAGGAATGATGAGAAAAAAGGGTTGGTAGAACAATGTGTAAAGAAAGTGGATGGTAATGAGGAGAAAGATTTGGTCTACTTGTTTGACCAGATGACTTGTTTTTTTAACAAAGAGGAAGTTTTGAAGCAACATCAAGAGGTTGGAGCTCTTAGTGAGCTGCTGGTTTGTAAAGGAAATCTTGAGTCTGAAATCTTAACTCTTGATGAAAAAAACATAATTAGTCCTACTATTCAGAAAAGAAAGGAAGAAATTGAAGAGGACACTTTTTGGGATGAGTTGGAAGATTTTTTCTCAAACTTGGACATCAAACTAAAACCTTCCAAAGAGGAGATTCATGAGTGACAACAAGAAAGTGAAGTAGTCATGATTCACGATTAGTCATAGGATTCAAGTCTTTTGAATTAGCAAGAAGATGTAGCAGCTATCCATGAACAACAAGCTAGCAGGGGCAGTTCAACCTTTGTCATTTCAAGGGGATGTCCAACTAGAAATCTAGCTAGGATTGAAGCCAACAAAGAAAAATCGGTCATGCTTGCACCCAAGCATGAAGGTGTAGCTGAGAAAGAGAAAATTCAAGTAATTTTTCCACCTTAGGACAACACTGCTTATATTCCATATGAAGAGGTTAGTGAACTTGTGTATGTTCATCAAGAGATGTTGAAGCTCATTGTTGAATTTCTATCCATCCTCCATTCTTCTCTAGCTATCCTCAAGTATGAAAAGCATTGTATTTTTTGTAGAAAAGGAAGCTATTTCAGTCAGCCTGTAAATGGCTTTGTTTAGTAGTTGGTGTCTTGTTGATAGTGTAGGCTAGGTTAGCTTTTTCATTCCTCTAAGTGCTATTTTTGCATAGTTAGTTAGTTTGTTTTGAGTTTTTGTAGTTGGAATAAGTATTCATGGTTTTATACACTGTTTGATGAGTTAAAATAGTATACAGACTATTTTTCAAGTTTTTTTGGGTTTCCTATTGACTTTGTGCCCAATGGATAAGCTCATGCAACTAGTCAAGCTGTTTAGCGGGAAAAAATGTAGCAGATGTCGCCAAAAATGTTACATGATTTTTGCTTCCAGCTCAATCAGGTAGAGTTGAGATTGTGTTTGTAATTAAAAGATAAAAGGTATACATTCAAGTCTACTATGTTATATCCATATGCAAAAAAGAAATTATCAAATAGACTGCATTACATTATGCAAATGTATACAACAGAGAAGAGAGAAAATAAATGTTGCATAAAATTTATCTTTATTGATAATTGTAAATTTATGGTGCCCTACACAAGCCGTGGGACTATCTATTTCAATGCAATAAAAGAAATAAAATATAAATTTGAAGATATAGAAAGTAAAGAATGCATATGGAAAGAAAGGGTATTCGTCATTGCCTGAATGACGAATCCCAGTTGAGTTGAACTATTACATCTGTTTCAGCCTCCCTCCTGCTTGTCCAGCCTCCAGAAGTTGTTTTCCTGCTGCTCCAAGATTTCCTGCATGTGTGAGAAAGATTTTGTTAGAGCTCGGGATCACAAATCTTTACATATGCAACATCTAAAAATATATAGCCTATTCTCATAAAGCATTGAAATAGTCTACACATCACATATGTCCAAGAAAATAGAAAGGTTATCCTAAACATCTATCATACACTTTGTTTTATCTAACATGTTTGTTTATTGTGCAAGTATAGGTGAAATTTTCATTGTTGAATTATTTGTATATGATATCATAACATGTGGAGTAAAATGGGCTCCCACAAGGGTTGAGCCTAGCATGCTCCCCTTTTGTTTGAGAGAGATATGAGGTGTAATTTTCATCAATGAAAGTGATTTCAGGTCACAACAATCACTTACATGCCAAGGAAAGTCATGAAAATTATTCAATCAAGTTATAGTGGTAAAGCCATGACAATTCAATGCACATAATCATCATGCAAAGATAGATATTAAAGTTAGCTTTTCCAAAAGCATCCATATGAAAGAAAATTTTGGGACTAGATATGAATTGTGGTTATATTTAACCACTTTCCAAGTTACTGAATAAGCATGATGCTATGTTTCATTGGCATCAAGGTTTGGCTTATTGGCTGATCACAAAGCATACCAGGAGAGTATCATTTTGGCAATACTATTGTGCATCACAATGAGTATTACATTAATCAGATGGCAACTACAAGTTTACAACAATTCTAGTTGAAGAAGAGCATAGGTATGAAGCATTCGGGTTTGTAGGATAGCAAACAAAAAGGAGTTTTATTTGTCAAATGTTTTCTCTTCAAGATTCTTTGGATACATTATAAAAATTATTCTTATAGATATCAACAGGGTAGTCTTGAATGATAGTAAGGGGGCAGTCAAGTAAAGAGTCTGATTTGTGTTTTTTGTTGATAATTTAAACTTTACAAGGTTATTGCAATGGTCATAATAGTTGGAGGTCATCATACATGGTGGGAAAGTTCACAAGAATGAAAATAGGTGCAAGCACAATCATGAAGGACAAAAGGAAGTAACCTTAAACACATGCACAGTGGTAAGGACAATCATATGACAAAAGATGAAGTAAATACCATGGTCCCCACATAATGTATAGCCACTGTAAGTGCACAATCACCAAGAATAGAATCGGTTATAGTCAGTGTCAATCAACTGGAAATTAATTAAGGGGTTGGACCTAATCATGAATAGCATTGCATTGGAATTTGACAAAAGGTAGAGATATGAAGCATGAACACAGGGAAGTCATAAGTGATAGTTTATCGATCTATCCTCAACCATGAAAGTATAGTTGCAAAAGACAATTCAAAATACAAAGGAACAATCACAATATTGAAATACTCATAATGGAATGAAGAATATAGAGAACTCAATGACAACATATAAAAAAAATGGAACCCTCAATAGGAAAATGAGTTCTATTTGAAAATCTTGCAAAAATACAGGGAAGCAGAGCATGAGGAAAATACACAGAAAATAAATATTTTAACCATTGTTCTGCATATATAGAAACTCATTTGTACAAAAGATATGAACCCATAATGCTTCTACACAAAGAAAAATACATGTAAAAGAGGAGGCAATGTCATTTTCTATAGAGTAAAAGAAGCTTCTCTACCGTTTTCCTCAAAAGGTTAAAATATCAAGCCAATAGAGGGTTTTAGAAATTTGTTTCACCAAAAAGAAAATCATGGATTCAAGGAAAATAGTTTGCATTCGAGCTTTATGATGAAGATGTCGCCATTGACAGAGCAACACAAGGTTTCTAATTACAGTTAGAAGAAAGATCTTATCATTTTGTAATAGAGGGGTAACTCACCAGAATGACGACAAAAATAGAGAATCCATGAACCTGTCCAATATGACCCAAAACCATCAAACCCTCCTAAGAATTCCATGAAGTTCAGACATGGCGGTGCCTTCATGTTTTCTAGAAAATTCAAGTAAAAAATGAAGTGTGAAGTGAATGTTGTCCACGTATTTGGTGTTAGGGTTTCAAAAACCCTAAGTTGGTCGATAAAGCAAAAGGCATTTTTTGCTTTTTATTTTAACCTTTTTCAACATAAACTAATGCTTTGTAAAGTGTTAGAGTGCCTTATGTTATTTTTGCATCATTTGCAAAGTAAAACCAAATGGTCCTCTTTATGACTTGTGTATTTTGTTTTGTCTTCCAATACATAGGCCGAGTCATGCCTTTATTTTTGCATAGGTTGAAACAAAATTGAAATGTAAAAATTTATTTAAGTGATATTATAAATCACTTTAATACATGTTATGTAAATGCAAATAGGAGGTGTTGGTTTTTTAAGATATGATTAAAGGAGATATAGTTGGAGATAATGATTTGTTCCAAGCATATAGGGAGGTTGAAGGAGGTTGGAAAACATGTGCCAAGAATATAGGGAGCAATTTGAATCAGTTTTGAAGACCTTGGAAATCATCTTGGAGTGTTTTCAGGGATCATTATGGTGGGTAAAGTCATGGAGTGGATTTTTCTTCTCTCTTGTGCCTTTTTGGAGATCTTTATTGGGCTTAAAAATAGGGCTTTTGGTTTCGCACGACCCAAGGAGGTTGAGTTGGAGAAACATGTGTTCCTATCTTTGTGCAATAGTTTAGAAGCATATAAGAAAGCTTTTGAAGCTTTCTTAAGGGATTTCTTTTTGGCCTTAGCAGAATTTTGTAGCTTTTGGAAGCTCTTCTCAAGCAAAAGTACAAATTGTAACTCATTTACATGCATGTATTAAAATATTTTACCTTTGAGATTCAATTAAATGTAGTGATTTTGACCTTCTCAACGTTGTTTACTATGTGTAGCTAAATGATTTATGTATGTTTTGTGATTTATGCTCAAATCCTTGAATGCATTTCTCATCTTTAACACCTCTAAATAGAAAAATGGATGGTTTGTGTAGGTTGTAGGTTGTGTCATAATGTTAATTAGTAGTTAGTTGTGAGAGTATTCAATTTTCCTTCTAATTCTACAAACACTAAATCCTTCCTATGAAATATTAATATATGAACATGAGAAAGGTATGAGTTGTGTCTTGAAACAAGCTGGCTTATTAAGCTCATTGTGCATGTTATGTAGTAGTATATGTCACAAAAATTTGGTGTTTCACCTTTTAAAGAATTAGGATAGTGTTTTCATTTTCATGTTATCTTTCCTCTTTTTCTTTGCAAAAGCTTTAGTTTAGTTTAGTTTAGGTGTTTTGAAAAAAGAAGCCAACCTTCTCTCGAGGTCCATTCCAAGTTTAGAAAACCCACAGGCCTAGGAATGTTCCCATGTTTCTCCAAAATGTAAGTTCTTCAAATTAGCAAGGGTGCAATTTTGGAGATAACAATAATAGCCAATCAGACACTCAGATCAAAATTTATGGCCCCATGAAGTTTCCCATCTAAAAAGTGAATTTCATTAAAATTTCTTCTTAGGTAAGAAATCAAATAGTGGGACTTTCAACACCAAAACAACAGGGAAAGTTGAACTTTCTAAAATATTCTACGATAGTTCTTGGGTAAAATAAAAGGGTCAAGTGGGGATTGTAGAAGGTGGCTCCAATAGTGTAGATTGTGGCTCTGAATAATACATTTTATTTTCAGAGTTGATTTTGGTGTAATGAATCAAGCCCATGAGGCTGTAGCATGCAAGTTTTGAATATGTAATTTCATTTTCTGGAAAATAATTGAAAGTGAGTTATTTTTCTGTCTCACATCTTTTGTGTTGGTATCTATTGTGGTGATTTGTGTGGGTTTCGGGTGGTGTGGCCCTCATCATATGATTGCAACTATAGAGACTAACAATAAAGGGATCAAATTTGACGAAATTTCCCAATACTTCCAAATTTAACAATATTATAACATGAGTAAAAATGATCTATGTAATTTATAAACTATTAAAGTGTAATATTGCAAGAAATCAATATCTATATTACATGTTTTTTTTTCTTTTTTTAGTTGAAAGGAAACAAGCCTATATAATATATTAATTTATATAAAGAGTTACAAAAAGACATGAGAGGCAAGAGAGTCAAAAAAATCCATACAGAATGCCATAGCAATAAGAATTCTTCTTCTACCTATATACCATCAGTAGTAGCATTTTCCCTTTACATATACAACTCTACATCTGATTCTTGATACAAAAAAATTAGTGCTTATCACCCCATACAAATTCTCTATTACCCTATTCTCCATTAACAAAAAGTAGACTATTACCCCTCTCTGCGAGGACAACACACAAAGTTATCATCTTGTTTTTCTTGAAAAATAGCCTACACTTGATTCCCTGCCACTGCTTGAGAATGAACCGTAATGTTGAAATCAATAACTTGAGGAAGAGATTTGTTGTTCCTACGAAATCGTGGTATGGCTGAAACTTGCAAACCTTGGATGCATGTATAAGTTTTGAGGAGAGAAATTGCATGGAATTTCTTCTTGAATTGATCTATTTTCTCCTTACTGAACTCAAAGTGATATTTGTTGATCACTTGATACAAAAATGAGGAAGAATCATGAAAAATAGCCAATATCAATCCATGGAAAAATTCTGCTTACCTTTTCCTATGAGGGATGAAGTTCCTAGGGAAGAGACCTCCAACAAAGCCACCACCCTTAGTGAAATAATATTGTTGAACACCTCACAACAATGCATTGTCTTCCAGGTACACTCCGACCACCACCTTATTTTCAATTTCTTGCAAAATGTTAAAGTTATGCACCAGGTCTATAGTATTGGAAAGGAAGATGGACAAAAGGTTAGCTAGAAAAACGAGCCTTTGAGACTCAGTATGTAGAATCTCCTCCCCAATTATCATCTTAATACAACCCAAAATTGATAAGCAATTGACTTTGAACACATACTGTAGTTGATCCCATTCAATGCAGTCAGAAAATGACACTTCCCATGCTTGTATGGCTACATGAACCCTATAATTATGCGGCCAAAACTCCATTTGCATAAAGGTAACCTGCAAACAATGAGAGCCTGTTGACTCTATCCACAACAAAAAACAAAAGGCACCACAAAAAAAAGTGTTAATGAGCTTAATTTGAAGAGGACAAAAATAAATAAAGCTTCCCCATAAACACATTTCCCAACCACTTGCTTTGGAAAAGACAAGATTTAATGTTAACATACTGCAAATATCATTCCACAATGGTAAATCTCTGGAGGACTATCAAGTTACATGAGATCTTTAGGGTCGGTAATGCATAACTTGCCACCTCTTAAGCTTAACCATACAAGATAATAATGACTAAGCTTGCTTAGTACTTAAAATCTGTACAAACACAAAAAATGTTAGATATGGTAATCATCATAGTTAGCAGCCTCCAACTTTCCTATGCAAAGATAAATCTAGACCAATCCAGATATGTTGATGAATCATGCTAAAGAAATTCTAACTTTAGCGATCTCCTTAAACTATGAGGCACGACCATGCCAAAAGTCTCATCAATAAGCCATTTATTCCCACAATGTAATTCGTGCCCTGACAAATGATCTCATCTTGATGCAATTGAGCATATTGAAACACATATCTGCAATAATTACTCCTTAGGAACACAAATTTAAAACTAACTCATTTTGAGTGAAGAAAACATCACTCGACCCCTTTTTTAAACTTATGCCATGTCGATGTGATTTGTAAATGAGATTAAAAAATACATTCTTTGGCTATTATATCTCTCAAAAATGGGAAATCATGAATATTATCCTTATTTTCCATGAAGAAAGATTCGTCCTTATCACATCCCATATTAGCTAAGCAATCTACAAGAGTATTACCCTCCTGATACATGTGAGAAATTTGAAAAAATTCAAATTCATTAGGAGCTTCCATGCATTCTATAAAACATATTTCATGTGCTAGTTAAAACATTCTCTTTCTTTACTTGCATTTACCACTATCAAAGAATCACCTTCTATATGAATTTCCCTGATTTGGAGTTGTCTTGCAAGATGTAGAACATGAAGAAGAGCCAATTATTTTGCCATATTATTTGTTCCAGGAGGCAAACTTATTGATTTGGCTACCTTTACAACTCCCCTTGCATCCCAGATACAAACACCTGCCCCTGAAGGGCCTAGATTTCCTATGGCTGCCCCGTCAAAATTCAGTTTATAAAAGTCTTCCATTGGCGGGGACCATTTAATAGTCTTCCTATCCACCTTGGGCTTGTAAAGCTATTGCAGACTCCCTTGAAAAGGCATCTTTATACCTTGCCAATTCTTAAGAATTTTGTTATCCCAGGAAAAAAATATGGAGCCAACATTTTTATGATCTTGAACCCAGGCATTAACTACTTCTATGACTATTTTTTCAATGATTCCATGAACATAATGAATGGAAGTAGTAGATTTTCTAAAGATACGCTTGTTCCTCTCCCACCAAATAGCCCATAACACTAATGCTAGAATGATTCTCCACATGCAAGCAAAGAACAAAGACTTAAATAACACAGGCCAAGAAGAGAAAAGATCCCAAACTGAATTTGGTAGTGGAGTGTAGAAATTCCTTTTTTTTAAAGCAAATAGCCAACAATATTGAGAAAATGAGCATTACAAGAACAAATGGTTAGAATCTTCAAGAGTTTCATTGCATAAGACATAGTTGAAAGGGTCTACTATTCCCAATTTAGTAAGACGGTCACTTGTGAAAACTCTTTTCTTCAACACCAACCGTGCAAAACTACCTGCTTTTGGAAGGACCATACTGCTCCAATAGAAAGAGAAATCCCTTTGAGTTTGAATTAACTCATCTTTATTAAGAATTTAATTATAACCCCATTTTATTGAGTAACTACTATTCTTAGCTGGGGCCCATATTATGCGATCAACTTTTCTTGTCAAGAATACTGCTCTTGTGCCCAAAATATGAAGCAAAAGACTCTTTTGTTCATTTGTAATTTGCATGCAATAAAAATCTTTCCAACTCACCCAACCTGATGAAGCATCTACTGAATGAACATAATCTATTAATCTAGTCTCCTAAATCTGAGACAAGACCGGGATGGCTGATTGCAGGTCTTGACAATCTTTCAATGGAGGGTGACCATTCTAGGAATCTTCCCAAAATTTTACTTCATCTTCACTATTGACTTCCCAAGAGATAAATGATGTAACCACTTTTTTGCATGAGATCATGAAGTTCCACATTGCAAAACCTTCAGGAGGATTAGAAACTATGAGTATTCTTGTTGGATTTTGACTATCTAGATATTTTTCCCTCATCAAAGAACACCATTTTGAATTTGGTTTGGTATACATTTTCCAAATAATTTTCCCACCAAAGGCCATATTACGCTTAGAGATATCCTATAAACCCACCCCACCTTTGAGTTTTTCCAGTGACATACACTCCAAAGAGACTAAAGGTATTTTCTTTGTGTCATTCATTTTACCCTTCCAAAGGAAACTCCTTAAAGTTTTTTGAATTTTCCCTACTACTGATTTAGGCACCCTTAAAACTGAAATAAAATAGTTAGGGATTGCAGAAAGGACTGATTTGATAAGAAAAATACTCCTTGAAAAGGATAACCAATGAGCCTTCCAAGCACAAATCCTTTGTTTAATTCTTTCAATGACTTTAGCCCAGTATGATGGTTTATTAGGCCCCATGAAAAAAGGAATGCCCAAATACTTACAAGGTAGATCTGCCTCTTGGAAACCCAACAACCTAACAATCTTCCTTTTGACAACAACTTTAGCATAAATCTTTGATTTTTGGGCATTTATTCTTTGGCTTGACACCCATGTGTACTTATCTAAAATCTCTTTTATTTGTTTAGCTTATGAAATAGCTGATTTCTCATACAAAAGAGTATCATCTGCAAATAAATTATGTGTAACTGATACATCAGTATTAGGAATTAGAATACCTTGCCACAATCCCTAATTATGTTTCACCTTGATAGCCTTGCTTAATGCCTCCACCATAATTATAAAAAGAAAGGGTGACAAAGGATCACCTTGTCTCACTCCTTGCACTGCCCTTAAAAATACCGAAGGAGATCCATTAATTAGAACTGAAAAATGTGCTCCTGATAGACAAGATCATATCCACTTACACCATTTATTAGAAAAGCCAAACTTGGACAACACTTGAGAAGGAATTCCAATTCCACCTTGTCATAGGCTTTCATCATGTCAAATTTTACAATGATAGAAGGCAACTGATTTGACTTAATAGAATGAAGTTCCTTATGAGCCACTAAATCCCCTTCTGCAATTTCTCTCCTTGGAACAAAGCTTCCTTGTTTCAGAGAAATTATTTTTGGAATCAGAGGTTGCAACCTCAAATATATTGCCTTTGTACAAATATTTTGTAAATCGTATTACATAGAGATATGGGTCTAAATTCAGCAAA
>VDFB02124298.1:0-25557 GCA_007258455.2 Sequoia sempervirens | reverse complement strand
AAATGAGAAAGGGGAAGGCCAAGAAGTAAATGGAAGAAAAAGCAACACCAAGCCCTAGGAAATGAAAGGCTGATAACACTGTTCTTCCTACAACCAAAGAAAAAGATAAAAACCCTCCTAAGAAATCAAAACCAGCTGGGCCAGCCATTGGTGTACTCCAAAGAGAAGCCCTAGACTTAGAAAAACATCTAAGGAGGAGACAGGAGCCCCAATGGGGTAGGTGAATGTTGAAGAAAAATATATTTTTGAACAAGAAAATATAAGATTAGCAAAGCTTGTTGCTGTCGCAGAACAAGTTGAGAATCAAGAGAAGGATGAGGACTAAGAGCCATATGAGAATAAAGAACCCCTACAACAAGAACAAGATGAGAATCCAAAACCCCTATAGCCAGAGCAAGATGAACAACCTGAATCACTACAACTAGTGCCATTTGAACAACAAGAATCAGTGCTAGGGAAGACTTTGGTAGGAACACATAAACCTCCTACCTTTTCATGGAATGATGTAGCTCTGAAACTATGGAGTGAGATGCAAAGAAAAGAGGAGGAATGAAAAAAGGAAAAATGTAAGCTCCTGGATGAGATTAAAAAGAAAAATACAAAGATTGAAGAAAAGAATGTAGAAATTGTTGCCTTGAAGGAAAAGGTAGACAATGTGGTAGATTTAATACCAAAAATGTTGGCATGCAAAACTCCTCCAAGAGTGTATGCCCTGCATTTGAAGGAGAAAAATATTTCATTTAAACTATCAAGGATTATTTCAAGTTTGAGTCCTTCTTTTGACACTCCACATGAATTTTTCCAAGATTATCAGTTTACCCCTCCTGATGTTAAAAATTTGTTGTGTGAACTATATCTACATAATTATGTTGTGTCTGATGATCATGATTGGAACCTACTGCTATATATTGGGAATCTCCATTTAAGGGCATTTATCTCCTGTATTTAGAATGAAATTAGTTGGGGACATCAGTATAGAACTTACAGGGAAAGGGAATTTCATACTCCCTTGCCTCTCAAGGCTGAATCTAGTAACCCTGTAGACATTTTCCAAAAACGGCATACAATTCTTTATCACCCAAGCTACAAGAATAGGATTATGCCTATTAGAGAAGAGACCTACAAGGAATATGAGAAGGTAGCTAAAACTACAAGAAAGTCAATAATGGGGTACTTAGCATAGAGGTGGAACAGTTTTCCAAATGAGTTGAAACAAGTTGAACCCCACTCTTTAAGAATTATACTGCAACATGCAAAATAGTTGACAGATACGTATAGATTGGAAGGTTGAGACAACAGTTTTGGCTACCATTAACATTTCAGCCACCTACACTATTGTGGCCTATGCCAGATTACAAGTTTTTTTGGTATGACAACTGCAAAAAGGGAAAGATGGAATAGATTAGAGAAAAAACTAGGATTCTACTAGGATCCTAATTCAGACACTACAGAGACTGATGTGGGATAGTTGGAAATCTGTGACTTCAGGGCATTGACTAGGAAAAAGAATAGTGCTCCTTCTGTTGGAGAATCAACAAAAAATTAGGTTGGGGGGAATGATGAGCCCAATTAATGGCTCAATTTTCATAGGGTTCACCATATATATTTGATGTTTCTATCATAGACTTTGACACTTGGTTGTTGCCATTTTCCTTAAAACCATAGACCTTGGGCATAAGTTTATCCTTATGACTTTTAATGATATTATCATGCTATGTGAATTATCTATGTTGATTTTACAAGTGGTTGAATGAATGTTGCTAAGGTAATTATAGATATGTAGTTGTGTGTGCTAATGTTATTATGCGGGTTTACACTAAAATGTCAATGTCAACAAAGCTTGCCAAGTGGAAGAAACTCTTGCCAGCTGGTCGGTTACCAAGAAGTCAAGAAGATGATCATTAAGAAGTCAAAGGAGGGAAAACTCTCATGGAGGGAAATTCCTAATTCGAATAAAAGAATGTAACTACCTTTTTAATGGTTATATTTGTTGTTGAGAAATTTTAGGAAGTGTGTTGTGCTAGATTCCCATTGGAGAAAGTTTGCTTTGACCAATTTAGCGCATGCATAACTTCCTCCATCTTTTTCTATGCTTTCAATAAGTGGCATCCTCCTATTTTGATGGAGTTGACTGCCTAGGTAGTTAGGGTTAATCAATATTTTTTCTCTCTATAAATAATGGTCAGATACCCCTTTTGATAAGGTTGGATGTTCTAAGATTGTATTTGTATTTTCCAATTTTAGTAATATAGTCATATTACTGAGATGTTGTAATTATGTTTTCAAGAAATATTATGATATTCTGAGTTGTTGCATTTGAGTTAGTCTAAGGGAGACTCAACCAAGGGGGACCACTTGGTGAGAATTCCACCTATTTAATTTAGAAGTTATTTTCTGTTCAGTAGCTAGTTTCAATTTTAGGAACTGTCTATTCATGCAGCCATTGAAATTTTGTTCTGTGACTGTTCCTACGGCCAAGGCAAACAGAGTGGTTTCCTGTCTATTTGTTGAGATTTCCATTTCTATCCTTCATTTCCAGTCTAGTTGTCAATTCTTAGTGTAGATTTTGATTCATGCTCAGTGTTCAAGTTGATTTCTTTCCAGCACTTCATTTCCAACATTGTTTCTTTCTTAGTTTGTGGATGATTACAATGAAGTCCTAGTGCACATACAGTGCTAACCCATTTCAAGTTTATGTCTCTGGGTTGATAATGAAATGCACCTTCATAATGAGTAAGATAGCTACTTAGTGTAGATGCTCAATCTATAAGTCACAACTCTAAGGGCTTAGTTATTAAACCATTAGAGGAGGCCAATAGGGGGCCTGCATTTATATAGGCTTTTGAGACTTGAATAAAACATGTCCTTACTTGGATGACTTTCCTCTACCGAATATTGACATAATTGTGGACTTGACAATTGGATACAAGATCTCCCTCATGGATGGCTTCTTAGGGTATAATCAAATCAAAATACCTCTTGAAGATCAACATAAGATGGCCTTCACGTGTCCATGGGGAACCTACTATTGGAATTTCATGCCTTTTGGACTCAAAAATGTTGGGGCCACATACCAAAATTCCATGAGAACAATTTTCCATGACCTCATGCATACTCTAATGGAAGACTATGTGGATGACCTACTAGCCAAATTATTGACATGAGGTGACCATTTGCAACTCTTGGACAAGATTTTTAGGAGACTAGAAGAATACAAAGTGATACTGAATCCCAATAACTATGTATTTGGAGTAACATCAGGAAAGCTCCTAGGCTATATAGTTTACAAATGAGGCATTGAAGTCCACCCGAAAAAATTCAAAGCTATAATAGACATGCCTCCACACGCCAACATAGGTCAACTACACACATTCCAAGGATGACTCCAATCTATTAGATGATTCATAGCACAATTGGCTGAAAAAATACATCCATTTCAACATTTTCTCAAAAAAGGTGTACCATTCATGTGGAAAGAAAAGTGTTAGGAAGCTTTCCAATAGATTAAGGATTACTTACTAGCACCACCAGTTATAATGCCACCTGTCGATGGGAGACATCTCATCCTCTACATTTCAATAACAACATCTGCACTAAGGACATTGTTTGCACAAAATAATGATGAAGGTCGTGAATGACCAATATATTATATTAGTTGCACATTGGATGGTTATGAACTTAATTATAGCCTCATAAAATGTGCTTGTCTTATAGTAGTCTTTTCCACTCAACAACTTAGGAACTACATGTTGAACCATCAAAAAATTTTGATCACCAAGATAGACCCATTAAAATATCTTCTCTATAAGGAAGCTTTGATAGGACGACTGGCTAAATGGGTCATGATACTTAGTGAGTATGATATCCAGTATGTTGAAAGAAAAGCAATCAAAGGACAGGTCATTTCCAATCAACTTGCAGATGCACCAACCAAAGTTGATCATCCGTTAGTCTTTGATTTTCTAGATGAGTCAATCTTCAATTTGGACATGCTAGAGACATGGAAGCTATACTTTGATGGGTCTCACACAAATCATGGCTCAAGAGAAAGCATATACTATTTATCACCCCTCAAGGTGATACTATACCTAAAGCATTCAAAATTTCCTTTTCCAATAACATAGCTGAGTATGAGGCTCTCCTCATAGGACTTCATATGGAAATCAAATGAAAAATCAAGAACCTACAAGTACACTGTGACTTCCAACTAGTAATTTGACAGGTCAACAATGATTATGACACCGAGGATGAAAAACTTCATAAAAAAAAATGATGGATAGTTTTAGACAGTATTTTGACAACATTATCTTCCAGCAGGTCCCTCGTATTTAGAATAAAGTAGCAAATGCCATGGCTACCATTGGCTCTCTCTTGGATATTCCTAATAACGTTCCTTAATATGATTTTTTGGTAGAATAGTTATTGATCCCTACCTTCAACATCCTTGAGTCTTAGATGGTCTGTGAAATTATTGGCCTTAACTCCCCATGGTACCAAGAAATTTATGATTACCTTCATAATAATATCATTTCCCTAACCTCTCTACCAACCAACACAAGTCATTTATCTGCAAAGCCTCCAAATATGCCATCATCAGTGACACCCTCTATAGATGAGCCTTTGACAACACCTTATTGTGATTTCTCGATACTAACAAAGCACAAAAAACCTTGTGTGAAGTACACGAGGGTATATGTGGAGCCCATTCTAGTGGTCCAACCTTGGCTAAGAAGATCATGATCGCAGGTTACTATTGGCCTACAATGGAATGATATTCTTACCACTTTGTCAAAAGATGTCAACAATGTTAAATCCATGGAGACTTGATACATGTGCCAACACAATAATTATGTCTGATAACATCACCATGGCCCTTCACCCAATGGGGACTCAACCTCGTAGGTAAGATCCATCCCACATCATCCAATGGCCACAAATTCATCATCACCTCAACCGAGTACTTTACTAAACATGGATTGAATTCATTCCTATGACATATATCACTAGCAAAAAAATCTCTAAGTTTATCCTCAACTATATCATTTGTCGATATGTTGTCCCTTAATCCATTATCACTTACAACAATTGTCCATTCAAGAACCAAGAAGTCTGCCAACTTTATGAAAATTTCCACATCCAACATCATTTCTCCACTCCATATTACCTGCAAGGTAATATCCAAGCTAAGGAATCTAACAAAACTATTCTTCAAATCCTTAAAAAGATTGTCAATGACATTGGTCGTGACTAGCACCTTCAGCTTAACCCCACCTTATTGGAATATCGCACAAGTATCCACACTCTCACTGGTGCCACTCAATATTCACTAGTCTTTGGTTCTAATGCCATATTACCTATTGAGGTTGAATTACCTTCCTTAAGGGTATCCATGCAAGGGAAGATTGATGATGAGGAATACTATATATTAAGGCTACATGAGTTGGAACTTTTAGATGAACTGATACAAAATGCATTGGTCCATCTACAAGCATATTAGAATCATCTCCACCACAGCTATAATAAGAAATTTTTGAACTGATACTTTGACATTGGTGAGCTAGTGTTAATGGATAACCCTAAGAATTAAGCAGAGCGAGAAAAGCCAGGGAAATTTGAGAAAAACTGGTTAGGTTCCTACATTGTCACAACAATCTTTAGATGAGGAGCATATTAGTTTTCAAATCCTAAAGGGGAACCCTTGTCAAAAGCAATCAATAGTCTGCACCTGCATAAATTCTACACTAAGCTTTTGAGATCCATGTCATAACCACAAAAAAAATTAAAAAATAAAAAAATCGTTACCTTGATGAAAACATGGAAAACAGGCATCTTGGTGACACCAAAAAATTAGTAAAGAGAAATAATCTGTCCAATAGTGAAAACCACTTCGGTGGTGCTTTGGATAAGTACCATCGTAAAAGCCTAGAAAATAGGTGCCATGTGTAGTTGTATTTTTCTCCATCATCTACCATCATTCCATTTGACTTTCCCCTTCATCCATTACTCGCTCATACCTCCTTGACATCCATAATCATGCCCAGTTTTCCTTTTATTAACCTAAAGCGATTAAAATTATGTGTCCTTTCACCTTTCATTTCCTATCCACTATAATACCCATCCCATTCCACCCCTAATAAATTGGTCTTATACCCAACTAGGGGAAAATACTTGACCTTTTCATTAGATCATACACTTACTGTTAGAGGTCACTATTATCAAAAAGACAAAAAAAACATCATAAAACTGTACAAAAGACAAAAACATCCAAATAACTTTCAAAAATCCCAAAAATAGAGTCAAAGTCAATCATGCCAGTCCAATTTTGGTCGAACTACAATGCCTCTATGTGTATAACATAGGCAAGGCCATCTATCGATGAGCCCCCAAGGCATTAGGTCAGTCCTTTAGGGTTTGTCAAATAAAATTCAACTCATGACTTAGTCCTTTGTCAATAAAATTAAGTCAAGTCATGTCAAACTATGAGGTTTTTGTGAATTTTTACGTAGGAAAGGCCATTTGTCGATGAGCCCCTGAGGCATTAGGTTGGTCCTTTAGGGTTTTTTGAGTCGATCATAATAAATCAGACATTGTCAACTTGGACATAAATAGTAGTCAAAACACCAAACAAGTCACGAATCAACAAGATAAATAGGCCAACAAGTCTTCAATTCAAATCAGTCAATTGTCAAAATAATAAACAACATTAAATCAACCTCAAACATCAAATTAGTCAAAAAAAATTCTTATAAAGGATGTGTCCTTCCTAAAACTAGACACTGTCATTAATCAAACTTTTTCGTTTTCCTTATATAGGTGATCACATGATCGAAACCAGACTTGGTTTCTTATACAACATGTTTCTTCTCTTGAAACTAGGCCTTGTCAAACAATCAACCCATTAATCACCTAGTCAATTAAACATCAAACAATCAATCTTTGGCAAACACTTTGAATGGTTGTTGACTTTGTGGGATATTTTGTATTACCTTTTGGAATTTTTTTGTGATTCACATTACTAGCTACCTCGAGGATGTCCCATGAAGGATTTAGAGGAGCGAGAATGTCTCATGACTCTATTCTTTGATTGTTGTTTATGGAGTGTTTTGGCAAAAAAAACTAGGGAAACTTTTCCTTTAGTATGAGTAAGGACATTCCTTGTCTATGACTGTCTATTTTGCAAGTGGATGACCATACACATCTCGATCTATGTCATACCATGATGTTTTTTGTTCATTCATCACATTTTACTGCCCAATGATGATTCGTGCAAAGCCTTACATAGCTAACATCCATATCTTTTGCACTAACATTTCTTTTATCTGCATCTTAACAACATCCTATGACACAAAAAAATATCCTACATACATAATCATATTAGGAAACATTATAGATATCATTATCATCATAAGCATCATCATATTAGGTGATCATATTTATAGGAGAAGATACAAAACACATAGATTGCATCCATATAGCATGATAAGTTCATCGCATCATATCACTAAATCATTATGTATTAGTATGTTAGTACATTCACATCATATCATAATCATAGTCCATTATCCTTTATTGCATTGCATGTCACATCATAAATAGTACATGTCATCCATAATTCATTAACCATATATCATAAAACATCCACATAACATTCAATCATAATAGTAAATGCATCCATCTATCATCTAAACATCATATATGTACATAAGCATAAATTAGTCATCCATCATATTGCATTAACATATAACATCATCACATAATCATAAAAATTCATAATCATCATAAACACAATCATAACCATGTAACATCATAGCATAAGACTGCATATCATAAATTGCCGCCAAAATCATATCATATATATCACTCAAAATGTGTCATAGTACAATGTCAAGATGTACCATATATAACAAAATAGAGCTCATAGGATTGACAGCCAAAATACATGTGTCTAGATACATATGTCAAAATAGCCTCTAGCCCAAACTACCCTCATCTCATCCTAGCAACCACCATGGTGATGGCATCCCCTCTCATCAAGGTAACCCTGATGACCTGTGCTCTGACTGTGGCTTGTCATATGGACTTGTCTATGTCAGCCCTAATACCCTGTCACTGCTTTATGACCTATTGTGTGAGTGACTGCTATGATACTTGTTGCTACTCAAGGCCTCAGATCGCTTGGTGCTCTACAGTCTGGTGGAAATTCAACCTCATACAAGTCTCTATAGTACTGCTCTCGTCTGCCTACTCTTAGCAATGTTGCAGTTGTATCTGCACTCGATCCACTGAGGGTGGTAGTAAACTCTAAAAACCACTACTCTGCCTCCTGCCTCTTGATCATAGCTATGTCTCTCTCTATTTGTAGAGTATCCCACTCAAACCTCTTGATCCATCTCTCTCTTTCCTCATTGCTCCCACCTTAGCCTTCAATGCCTAGATCGCAATAGATGCTTGCTCTAGCCATGTATGTAAATCAACTATTTGTTGATCAACTAGACTATCTCCTCCTCCAACTCCCACCTCATCTAATCCCTCCTCCACATCAACTCCCATAACAATCCTCTCTTAGAGGACTCACTTTGGCTCTCCCATATTTGTCTCCTCTAGTTTCTCCTCCTTCTGGTGCTCCTCCTCCATCTCTACATCCTAGGCTCCCACTTCGAGAGTTGGCATATCCACATGATGCTCCTCCTCTACTACCCTCTCCTCCTCACCCTCCTCGCTGGTCAATGATAATGGCCTCACCACCTACTATCTCCCTACCCTCTTCCTCCTATCTCGGCATCCTCCTCTCCCTATGGCATCTCCTCCATCATCTCCCCTCCCTTTGTCACCCCTCCCTCCATCTCCTTGTCCTCCCCTTTGTCCTCTGGCTAATCTAGGTCTGTGTATGGAACTATTCTATGGTTACCCCACCATGTGTCATACTTTGCAATAGTCCTCGGATCTGTTGCACCACCTCTCCAAGCCTGCTGCACTAGTTGTAATGTATCTATCACCTACTCAATTATAACCATTGGTATCACCTATCCCCATGGATGAACCTCTCACAAGGAGCTTGTGAACTCTATTACCCATCAAGGCACATCTTGTACCTCTCTAAACTACCTCCTAACCCTCTCTAGTAGATACTTCTTGATGATATGTTGGGACTACACTGTGCGACTAATCAAATATCTCACCTGCTAGCACTAGGGTAGGTGTTGATCCTCATCGGCCCACTGCTAGAAATCTTTGTAGGGCCTCCAAACGAAGCTAGAAAGTATATCTATACCATGCCTCCAATATCTTATATCCCTGACATGCATTTGTGTGACAACACCACCATACAAATAAGCATATGGCATCCGATCTCCTAGTTGACACCACACTGCCAACCAAAACACTACAATGTGCTCCCACACCCACACCATCAACAATGTCACCCCACAACTCATGCTTTGACCATCTCAATATGTGATATCATGCAACTAAAAATAAAGCATAGCCAATAAACATGGTCTCCATGCATAAACTATCCCTTCTTGCATCACACCTGCTAACATCTCTTCCCATCCCACTAGAAATCCATGTCCCCTATGGTCTGGAATAATAACACCAATAATCAATGTACACAAGATGTAGTCATATCTATCATATCTCTCTACCAGAGTCTCCCATTTGATCTCATAACCCCAAACAATGATCCTTGACACATTTTCATAATCATAATGGTCATATTTGCTTGCAACCCTCACACGAGATCATATCTCACCTGCTCTCCTTGGATTAGTAGTCAAAGTATCCTATATACATCCTCCAAGGTCACAATAGCCTCCTCAATTGGCAAGTGAAATGAATAGGTCTCAAACTGCCATCACTCTACAAGTGTTGTCAACAACCCTCGATTTTCCCTGACGATGGGCATATAAGTGACATGGTACAATCCCAAATCCATTAGTCTACACTTTTTAGCAATGGATAACTAATCTCACAGTTGAAAAGTTGCTAGTCATGTATCCCAAGTGTAGATAGGGGAAAGAACAATCTAGGGTCACAAATAATGGTCATGGCATCAATCCAAAACCCTAATTAGACCTACAGGACCTAAATTGGACAAGTCATTTTATCCTAAATTGGGCCAAAATTTTAATCAATCAGTTGCTTTGTTTTTCTTAGCACATGCGTCACAGAATCCAATTGCGTCAATGTTCTTGCATATACATTACACAACTACAATTATGTAGCATGCCTTAGCTAATGTGTTGACAAGGTCTATTGCAGTCAACCCATAGTCAGTTGCATTGTTTCCCCTTCACATGTACAAGTTTACCTAACATATGCATTGCAATTTTTTGATTGTGTCATTCCTGCTCGCATGTTCATCACAGGAAGCAAATGCAATGCACTTTACAGTTACATCACACTACAATTGATCCCCCATTATTCCTTAGCAATTGCATCATGACAAGACGATTGCAGTGAACCACAATCACCTGCATCGCTCACGAATGCAATTGTGGAAAATGACATTTGCCATAATTTCCTGCTAAAAATTCCTAGCCCTAAAACGCATGAAAACAGAAAAGTGACAAGGTGGGTTCGAAGTACTTATCAGGTCCCCTACTCTCTCAAGACGGTGGAAGGTGCAGATGTGATATCCCCAGTGTGTGAAGTGTGGAACGAGCAACATATTTTCAACTTCTCTCTCCTCATATCTCTCCAATTTCCAAATTTGAAATGCACAAATGAGCAAATTACCTAATCAAATGCATATTTATAGGTAATCAACCTAGGGTTTTTAGGGTTTTCACTAGGGATGTGTACTAGACACACTATTTGGAAAATTCAAACCTAAATTTGACTTTCTAAATGACCTCAAAAATCATTTATGTCGCCACCATTAAACTCCTGGCTATCAAATTGAATTATCAGAACAATTTCCAAATTTGCTGAAATTTTTCAAAAATTTGCAAAAAAATTCTGAGGGGCATAGGTCCATCCTACTTGCATTGAGGCATGTTTAGACTTTTTTTTTTAACACTATGCAATAGACTACATCATATCAAAGAAGGGGAAAATGTAGGCACTAAAAATTGTCCTAGACCTACGAACTCTAATTCTACATCATTTTCCCTTTTCACCCTTGATAATTAAATAATTTTAATTATTTAATTATTTCGTAACGTCATAAACCCTGTATTAATTAAATAATTTTATTTATTTAATTAATTCATTTCTAGCTTTACATTTTCTTCTCTTGATTAATTAAATAAATTTTATTTATTTAATTGTCATTCTTTTCCCATTTTGAATTAAATTATTATTATTTAGTTCAAAAGTCAACGTGTCACATGTCCTCTATAATTAAATAATTTTTTTATTATTTATTTAGTCATTTTCCCTCTCCATTCAAATAATTTTATAATTATTTGAATTCCTCCTACAACCTTTTTTTTGTGCCGACCTCATTTTCCATACCAATCTTATCTCTTGACATCTTATTCAATCTTAACCATTCATTTCTTGTCAGTGCCCTAAATTTTCCCTAACCCTATGTCATACTATAACTTTCATTCTTGGCCATTGATTAACATATCTTATTGGCTTTTAATCCTAACCCTTAATTCCAATTTGGTTTTCTATAAAAAACCCTTGTTCTTGTCATTTTGACATCTACATCTTATGCATATCTAAAGTAAGTACATGCTTTTAGTGTGAGACAACCATCTTCAATATTTTGCTAGTCATTGTCATAGGCTATTATTACACACTCAAATCTTAGGGCATCAAGCACATTCAAGCAAGATGGAGAAGAGCAATGGAGGTCAAGCAACCTTGGCATAGGTGGCATGCACTTTATGTTTGTATTATTTTATGTTCGATTGTACTCTGTTGTTAATTTAAGACTTTGTTGGTTTAGTTTTGATGCTATTCTACCTATACCTAAATTTTACCCTAGATTACATCTCACATAATAAATAATAGTTATTAAATATTTATTTATGAAGTTTTTAGATAAAGAAAACTATTAAATAATTATATGTGTATTATTCTCCTAGAGTTTTAAATCTCTTATTCATTTGAAAGTTCCAAACCCTAAGTGCCCATGTTGTGGTCTTTAAGCATTTACTTTGATCTTGTAGTAGAAATCAATTAGTCTCGTTATGAATTCACAAACATTTCAACCATTTAAAACTATTTTTTTTATCTAACTCAACATTCTTTTAATAGATGGGCTAGAGTTGTAAGAAAAGTTTATCCAAATCTACTGTGTTTTCCAATTAAATATTTTTTTTACTTTGATAAGCAATTTTAGGAAAGCTAAGTAGCATAAACAAAATGAGGAAAATAATGGAATTACATGTTGGAAACCTATTTTGAAATGGGCAAGATTTATCAATTAGAAGTGAAGATCCAAGTTAAAATACTGGAATCTATTTTGTGTTTTTAAGAAATTTCACCCCAGCAATTCATTGAGGGAAATTCACCACCAACAATTCACCACAGGGAAATTCACCGCCACTAGCAATTCACCGCCATGGAAAATTAACCACCAAAAATTCATGCTGTGAATTATCACGACCTTCTTGCCGAAAATTATTGACGGTCAATTTTCCATGATAAATTGCTAGCCATGAATTTGTCTTATGACCTATTTTGTAGATCTAATTTTGAAAAATCACATATTACACAGATTATTGCTCAACTGTACAATTAGAAGCTAAACGAAGGGAAATACGCTCAATCCTTCCCAGGGCAAAAACAAAAAGGGATTAAAGCAATTGTTTACTGTCGGCCTTGTTCCTTCGGATCTGTTTTATTATTATTTATACGGCTCACGGAGAAAGAAATTTGCAAACCGAAATATCAAGGCATCTCCAGGTTTTTCCTGATCTCCAAACGGTTACGGACGAATACAGTAAAGAAACTTTTCAGAGCTTCTTTTTTATTGCAAAAGTTCCCAGTTTACTCGACTTCTACAACAGTTTTCAGATCCAATTCAGTTTGCGGCTTCAAACCCTAAAGGATGATACCAAGAAGGTAATCAAGTCTTCTTATTCCGTTAAATCTTTGTCCTTCAACACCTTTAATCTTCAAATCCCCAAGAAACTAAACGTCTGTGTTGAAATTTTCTATGGAATTTTTTTTTGCAGATCAGTTGACGGAGCCTCAGACGGATACAAAACGGAATCGTATAAGACACGGCGTATAGGCATGGAAGCATCTGATCATGGAAGGTACGGTGGTTACTCCGGCGGTCATGGGCATTTTTACGGGCAGCATGGCGGGGCTTCTTTTCCAGCCGTGCGCCTCCGCGGCCTTCCTTTCAACTGCTGCGAGGCTGACGTGTTAGAGTTTTTCGCAGACCTTGACATTGTAGACGTTCTCTTCGTTACAAAACAGGGCCGGTTTTCCGGGGAGGCCTTCTTAGTGTTCCGCATATATGTGCATGCAGCAATGGCCCTGAAAAGAAACCGCCAATACATGGGGCGAAGATATATAGAAGTTTTCCGGTGCGAAAAGCGAGATTATTACCAGGCGATTGCAGCCGAACTTAATCATGATGGTAACGGCCGTGATCAAATACGGGAAGCTTCGAATGAGGGCAAAATTGTTGAACATAGCGGCGTTTTAAAGCTTAGGGGGCTCCCATTCTCTGTTACGAAGAAGAAAATTACGGATTTTTTTGGGGATTATTCTTTGTGTGAAGAAAATGTGCATATTGTGAGGAATTGTGAGGGGAGGACGACAGGGGTGGCGTTTGTGGAGTTTTGTTCAGCGGAGGATTCCAAGGGAGCGATGAAGAAAGATAGGATGATGATTGGGAATAGATATGTGGAGTTGTTTCCCTCTACTCGTGAGGAGGCAGCCATGGCGGCCTCCAAATCAGAAAAATAATGGTATTATCAGATGGGGTTCTCTGGGGTTAAGGCCTGCTTAATAGATATATTATATTTTTTAATTAATTTTGTTTCTTCTATTCTATATTTAAATTGTTGAACGATCATGAGCAATTATAGAGTGAAGTTGAAATTGTAGTTTCTACAATTTTATTTTTATTTTGATTTAAAATTTAATTTAATCTAATTTTAATAAATTAATTGAAAGAGTGGTTTAATAGGACTTCAAATTTGAATTAATTGAAACTACGTCGTCAACTACTTTCTCTGAGAGAAACGTGCGTATATTGAACTTTGGTCTTACGAATATTATCTTGATTTCTTTTCATATTTAGCCGTGTTGAATTGATTGAAATATTTCGTGGAGTTGACCTTTTTGACAAAATTCCATTTCCCCCGTAATGAGGACCACAAAGAGTAAATCCCAGAAATGGTAGTAACTATAAATGCATGTGTTTTTTATTTGAAGTGTTCACCATTTATGGAGAAGATACTCGAAATCAGTTAGGCCTATCTCGTTATGACAAAAGCCTAGTTAGGCCAGAAGTTTACACCTAATGGGTAGAAAATAAATTATTTAAGAGCCCTTTAATATGATATATTTCATTTTATTAGCATAACCTTTATATCTTGTACTTATATTAATATCATATATTTTTTATAATAACGTTTTAATTATGGGAAAGTTGGACATGGGGATCCTTCTCCTCCCTCCTGTTATTGTTCTAACCATTTAGTATTCTGGATTTCGTTCTGTTATTGTTCTAACCATCTAGCATTCTGGATTTGGTTTTATCCATCCACTTTTTAATTAATTTTTTTATTTCACTTATTATAGTTGAAAATTGACGCCAACTTATTAACAATAAAAATGAGAACTCAATTTGACTGAATATATTGTATAATCAATCTTGCTTTGATACAAATTTCATTTGCGTCGTTAGGGGATGGAGAACGCTGAATTCCACCAAATGGAAACACCAATTTTCTTCTTCAAACTCTATAATTTGCTGAAAACCGGTAGATAGAATTACAAATGGAAGCACACGGTGCACAGGACTAGAATACATAAAACAAAGGCAAACATATTAAGTGATCAGCAGGATGGAAGATCTTTGGGAGGAGGAGGAAGAGATTGAGATTTCCCATTTCCATCCAAAACAACCCATGCCATCTTCAATCCCCAACTGGTGTGCACCTCCAGATGACAATGCATGAACCACACCCCTGCAGTTACAAATTCCTTCATTACTACAAACACTGAATAAAATGAAAACAGACAAACATTGTTATATTGGATTGAATCCTGTAAATGGGTCATATGTAATCTTATTACCTGGATTATCAGCTCGGAATCTGAGGGCAACCCAACCTCCACTGGGAACCCCAACGGTGTTTCTTTCTGGTGGATCCACCAAATTAAACTTAGAGGGGTCAATTCTTGGATTATAATTTCCCACACCTTGACCGACAACGAAGAAATTGTAGCCGTGCAGATGCAGGGGATGGCTCTCTGGGCCTACGACGCTGGTGTCTTGAAGAACAAGCTGTATGCTGCTGTTAAACTGAACCACTTTGAGCCTTGTGTCGTTGAGAGTCCTTGTATTGTTGGGAGGGGTGCCCGTGTAATTGAAAGGAAATAGGGGATTGTCAGGGAAACTTGTTGTGTAAACTCCTTTGGACTGCTTAAAGAAATGGGCTTGAAGAAGAGCTTTGCTCGGAAGAACAAAAGATATGTTGTTAATGGAGGCTGCAAATTTGGTGCCGTTGGGGCCTTGGCATGTTTGTCCTTTGGGGCACGGATTTAGCCCCAACCCAACTGTAAATAGAAATTTTCTATCTACAGTCTGAGGAACGGCTGCAGGGAATTTCTTACTGGCCAAGCTTCTCATCTTTTGACTGAAATTGGCAGCAAAGGAGGTGTCATTCAATGCTGGAAGAGTGGGTTTCATTAGGGGAGAAGATGAAATTGAATTGGAAACATACTCTAGAATTCCGGCAGTAGTTGAATTATCGAATGTTCCACTGCCAGTTACGTAAGGGCGGGCAGACATGAGAAATGTGGCATTTGGTGGATGAGATTTTGCTTTGAGGAGCACGTTTGTGGTCTGGCCGGGAGATATAAGAATTACATTGGTTTGGAAAGGCTTAACATACACAGCATCTGCTTCCACAACGGTTAATGTGTGGTTGGCGATTGCAAAGAACAATTCATCATTGAGAGCAGCATTGATTATGCGGAGGAGGTAAGTCTTTCCAGGGGTCACTTTCAGCCTGAATGTATCTGCATGTAAAATGTACACGTCAAGAGAGGTTACAATCTCCTAGAAAGATAAAGATACTATCTGCAAATGTTTAGTATGTTTACGTTTGATCGTATTGTTATGTAAACCATCAATTAATGTTGTCAGAAATCATAAGTCTGCTTACTATCCTCACCTTTGGCAGAGCAGTTATATAACAGTCCAGGGAGTCCATTGATTGTATATGCATCCGATACATTAGGCCCCCCACCATTTTGCATTGCTTGATTGATAACAGTCTCTGTGTCTGCATTCCACCATTCCCCTGCAAGGAACAACAAATTACCAATATTTTTATTGTAACTTAGCTTAACTTTGAACCAGACCAATAGGTCATCACAGTCTATATAAATGAATTTCCAATGTCTTTTTCTACAGTCCATACAGATGAAGTCATAATGTATTGGAAAAACTATGTTTATAATCACTTTTTTAGATTCATCATCAATTGATAAAAAGTAATTTGTAATTTTGTTTGGTTTTTTTTACAGTGTGTCAAGTTATGATATTAAGATTAGAATTCAATTGCATAGTTTTTAAGTGAAATTTATTGATCTATATTTCATGAGTAGTGGTTTTCATGACCTAAATGCAATGAGTGTTAAGTGGATCATTTATTCTCATGAAAAATAAGATTGTGGGAACCACTACTCGCAAAATATAGATTAATAAATTTGACTCAGAAACTACCCAATTAAATCCCGCTATTAATATCATTACTTTATTTGATTATAAAGAATGATATGTACTCCAGAAAAAAAATTATGCCCAAAATTGCCATGGTGGTTATGTTTACCGAAAAGAATAGGCACTTCTTGGTGGGGCTTTGGAAATGGGTAAGAAGTATGGTTTTTGGGATAGATGATGATGGGCCCATACAAACTTGCACGGAGCCATGAAATATGGGCATGCCACCACAGTGTTCCTCTCTGCCCTTTGATGGTAAACTTGTACACATAGCTCTGTCCAGTTTGAATTGGACACTGAGTGACATATGCAGGACCATCAGCCCATGCAGATCTAAGCTGCCGAACTCCATGCCTGAAAACAAATATATAGATACATAAAGAGCAAGAATTTAAAGAGCAGGTGCTTTGACCTGCGTTATGGTTACATCCAATATATAAAGATATTCAAATTCACCAATCTCAAATTTAATCCTTTGCCATCTTTCTGCAACATACCAATGAATGGTAACGTTGTTGTTCACATGATTTGTTACTTTGACCAACACTCTGTCACCTTCCCGAGCATACAATGTAGGCCCTGGGAACTTCCCATTCACAGTTATCAGAGGCTTCGTATGGCAAAGACGAGTCACATTCTTCAATTGAATCTGCACACAATTAAGACAATAAATTAAATTAGGCCCAAGAACAGAATTCAATAACTTAAATCTGTTCTAAATATTCCAACTCATTGTATTGCCTAGAATACAGGTTTCTGCTTCGGCTTAAAACAATCTATAAACAACTTATAACCCACGTCGAATTTGTAGTGTCGTGTAACACCCGAGTGCTTTCCCCATGCAAAATGACCAACAAATGCCAATGCCAAAAGTGGATAAACCAGGCCGCCATATATCCTAAAACTGGCCATTGCCATAATTATGAAGCAGTCGAACTTTTAGCCTTTCTTTTGCAGACTATTATAACCTCTGTCGAGTACAGTCTGATCTGAGTTCAAACTGGGAAAGAAATTAATTGCTGCTGTTTGCTGACCTGGGAGCTGTGTGGGTATATATACACAGAGAACCAATTTGTTGTGAGGTCCCTTCTAATTCTGTTTGGTGGGTTGGTAAGCAATTCCAATCTTTAACACCAGATACAAATCCATATTAGTTTTATGGTTTCTAACTGTCTTTGTATCTCCTGTCTATTTTATTTTCGTGTCTTATTTTGCTTCGCATGTTGTGGGGATAAGGTGAGGGCAGTACCGGATCTGTAGCCTAGAGTGACAGTAAAGTAAAACATCAGCCCATTAGCCACCAACCTGCGTTTCAATGCCATTAATCTATCTTTGTAAGCATGTGTAGGTGCACCAACTACTCATATTTAGCTATTCCACATTTTCCAGTAAGTAGTTAATTCTTGTAGGGCAAGCAATGGCGGACATCCATTCGGTCCAGACTGTCAAGAAAAAATTCCCCCTGCCTCCATAATATCAAGCATCCCTATACGCAACAACAACCTTTACCGTTACAGGACAATGAGAATTGAGTAATAGTACCCTATGGATGATTTGGCTAGTCAATTTTTGTCGACCTAGTTGTGTTTACTTAGTTTTAATTGTTTTTGGTTGATTGTTCAAAAGAATGTGGACCTCACAATTTCTATTTTTTATTCTATTTTGTTTTAGATAGATATTATAATATTGTTATTGGATTTAATTATGGAGTTTTTGAATCAAATTCATTGACTCATATTTAATGTGTAGTGGTTCATACAACCTATTTCACATTAGAATGAATTGTGTAGTGGCTAGTCAGTTTTTATCGATTTAATATGAGTTGTTTTCATTTAGTTTTAATTGCTTTTGTCGATTGTTCAAAAGAATGTGACCTCACAATTTCTATTTTTTATTGAATAGATATTATAATATTTCTATCAGATTTAATTGTGTAGTTTTTAAATCAAACTCATTGACCCATATTTATTGAGTAGTGGTTCACACAACCTATCTCTCATAAGAATGAATTGTGTAGTGACTAGTCAATTTTTGTCAACCTAGTGTGAGTTGTGTTCATTTAGGTTTAATTTTTTGTCGATTGTTCAAAAGAATGTGACCTCGCAATTTCTATTTTTTATCGCATTTTGTTCTAGATAGACATTATAATATTACTATTGGATTTAGGTGTGTAGTTTTTGCATCAAACTCATTGACCCATATTTAATGAGTAGTGGTTCACACAACACATCTCTTATAAAAAAGATTTTCGTAGTGACTAGTCAATTTTTGTCAACCTATTATGAGTTGTGTTCACTTAGTTTTTATTGCTTTTGTTGATTATTCAAAAGAATTTGACCTCACAATTTCTATTTTTATTGTATTTTGTTTTGGATAGACATTATAACATTGCTATCAGATTTCACTACGTAGTTTTTGAATCAAACTCATTGACCTATATTTAATGAGTAGTGGTTCACACAACCCATCTCGCTTAAGAATGAATTGTGTAGTGACTAGTCAATTTTTGTCAACCTATTATGAGTTGTGTTCACTTAGTTTTTATTTCTTTTGTCGATTGTTTAAATGAAATTAACCTCACAATCTCTAATTTCATTGTATTTTTCTTTGGATATATTTTATGATATTGCCATTGAGTAGTTTTTTAATCAAACTCATTGACCCATATTTCATGAGTAGTGGTTCACATAACCTATTATGAGTTGTGTTCACTTATTTTTTATTGCTTTTGTTGATTGTTCAAAAGAATTTGATCTCACAATCTCTATTTTCATTGTGTTTTGGTTCGGATATACATTTTGATATTGCTATCAAATTCAATTGCATAGTTTTTGAATCAAACTCATTGGTCCATATTTCATGAGTAGTGATTAGTGATTCACACGAATCCATCTCTCATAAGAATGAATGGTCTACTTAACACCCATTAATTATACATATCATTATTTATATTTTTAGTTGATATTTATTCTAATGAACATTGAAATTACAATATATCAATCAAATAAGACTTACCACTCTCATTTTCAAACTGCATGAATCACTCGAGTAGTCCCCCTATAAACTACAATGCGCTTGGTAAACTTTTCCCACGTGACCAATAATGTTGACGCGACACACCCATTGGTACCACGGGGACAGGGGGAGATTTGACCTCATAACCTCTTGCCTGCAACAAGATGTTTTAGCCAATCAAACCATGGCCCCCGCCCCAATATAAAGACTTTTTAAAAGATCATTTGTCTCAATATTATTTTTAATATGAACTGAGTTTAACAATCAAATACATTTTATCTCCTTAAAATTTTAAAAAATGTATATTTTCATACATAACAATAAAAAATCTTCAAAAGTAGCGGCTGAGAACTCAAAATCACATGATACAATTTTTCAAACTTTACAGAATGCATAAGTGGAATCTTCCTTCTGACTACCTACACATTATTTGTTACTTTAGAGTTCAACAACTCAAACCCACTTTTAACCAAAATATTCCAAACAATCAAACTCAGTTAACTTGCCATGTCTGCAAGTCCAGCGGATCCTTCACCAGTAATTAGTTAAAGATAGAAAAAATGTGGAATGATTATACAGGCAGAATTTGTCTTTTTCAACTTAGCATAAGTTGAATGGCCTAATCAGTGGAGTGTGATTATGGGCGTGGGTGGAATCTGAGAGAAAACCATTGACATTAACCCACAGAAGTCCAATTAAGAGACGTCTAATCTATGCATTCCAATAATACACAGACTTCATAAGAGACGTATAAAATATTCATTCCAGAACAGGAAAAACTTTTCTAATAGTTGGTTGGATTAGTACTGAAAGATTTGAAAGCGAACAGATTATTGGATGTATTAGTCAATGTGAAATATGATCCAAGGCATAAATTTTCCACAAGTTTCTGGAACGATGGGGAATGATGTGGACTGTGGAGCAACCGGGACTTTACATGGCATGACAGTACGTGGTGTAAGATGAGCGAGAATTTTCATCTAACAGCATTAATCATACAATTCAATCCGTTAATCTTGCTTCCGCCAACCTCAGTTATGCAACATTGCTCAACAAGCAGGAACGGAATCTTATTTTCCTTTCGCTGTCCACTTCATATCTTTCTGGCCAACATCCATGGTACTCATTGGACGAGGCCAAAAAGTTATATAACCACGTGACTTTTAAGCGATTGCTTCTGCCTTCATTAAGTTCTAGTATAATCTACAGTGAGTGCTGTGGATTTTATATTATTCGGGCTATTTAATATGGGAGTACAAGTTCTTGGGTTGAAACTTCTTCGGTGAAGAGTCAAGGACTGAAGGGTATTCATTCCACCAATTTCACACGGGACGATCTTGGCCTCATCCTTTATTGTGTCGGAGTCTTGCACACAGCAAGACTTGGTCCATGGTGGACTGGTTAAAAACCATTCAACTTCACCAATAGATCAAGGGCTCATTGACTGAGATTGATTATTTTCCACTCATCTTTTTAAAATGTGTAGTATTGTTTTATATATGATAATCTGTAAAAAAACGAACAGTGGTAACATGATGATTTTAACATTTGTGATGTTAAATTGTAATATATATATATATATATATATATAAGACGATGTAATGGTGAAATTAGTAAATTTATGTTATTTTTCATTTACTTTGTCTTTATTTTAAGAAAATGTTTTGATATATGTATATAATGATAAATAATGTGATTTTGTGTAAAGTTGAGCTTATTTTTTAATCACTATCCATCCTCTTATATATATATATATATTCATTCTATGCATTTAGTTCTTACCTTATTCTTATATGCACATTTTCATATACATTTATTTATCAAATCATTTGAGACACTTATCTATACACCTATCTTAACTTAGTCATTATTCAATTTGATTTAACCATTTGCTCATCTAGGGTCATTTCCATTGTGATCACAGGATAAATCTCATAATTAGAGACTTGACCCATCTTCTTTTTAAACTTAAAATTTAAATTTGATTCACTAGTCCCTTTTATTTTCCTACTTTGAGTTGACTAAGTACATGTTTGTGTGATTTGGTGCTTTGTACTAGTATTAAAAGGCTTTCATTAGTATTCATACTTTAATCAACAAGCAGGAAGGGAATCTTACAATTTTTTTAATGACAGGAGGATTTTATATTATTCACAAATAATTATTAGCTACTTAATATGGGAGCACAAGTCTTTGGGTTGAAACTTCTTCGGTGAAGAGTCAAGGACTGAAGGTTATTCATTCCACCAAATTCACATAAGGTACGATCTTGGTCTCATCCTTTATGGTGTCAGAGCCTTGCACACAACAAGACATAGTCTATGGTGGACTCGTTAAAAACCATTCAACTTCACCAATAGATCAAGGCCTCATTGATTGAGATTGATTATTTTCCACTAACCTTTTTAAAATGTGTAATATTGTTTTATATATGATAATATGTAAAAAATGAGTGGTTGAAACATCAATGATTTTGACATTTGTAATGTTAAATTGTAATTTATTTTTCAATATATATATTTATTTAAAGACATGTAATGGTGAAATTAGTAAATTTATGTTATTTTTCTTTTAGTTTGTGTTTATTTTAAGAAAATATTTTGATATATGTATATAATGATAAATGATACATGATTTTGTGTAAATCTTATATATATATATATATGTATATATGTATATATATATATGTATATATGTATACATATATATATATGTATATATATATATGTATACATATATATATGTATATATGTATATATGTATATATGTATATATGTATATGTATACATATATATGTATATGTATGTGTGTATATGTATATATATGTATATATGTATATATGTATACATGTATATATGTATATATGTATATATGTATGTATATGTATGTATATGTATGTATGTATGTATATATGTATATATGTAGGTATATATATATATATATGTATGTATATATATGTATATATGTATATATATGAAAGATTTACCAAGATCAATAAGCTGAAACTGATCACAAAATGAAGTTAATTACATTAGGAATGATGATCATAAAGTTATAGGTGTAGGATGCACTTGTCAAGAATGACAAGTGTCCTAGTAAACCTAAGTTATCAAAAGACAAACTCAACTTAGATCCCCGAATGGTGGAGTTCTGACTGAGAGAGGAGTGAGATAACAAAATGCATGAATCAGTTAAGTGACTTTATCTTGTGCGCAACACAAAGAATAAAGCACATGAATGATTGAAATGCATAATTAATGCCATAACACTAGCAATTAGAACTAGATGATCTTTTCCTAAGTTTTCATTAAGCACTAGAGTAAATATTAATTAATTTACTCCAACACCCCCCCTAAATGACAACTAAGGAGAAGTGAAAAATTGATGAAGGAAAAGAATGCAATGATGGATGCAGAATGGGTCCCAGCTATAAGGCCCGATGAGGTACCCATGAACAAGTAATGAAATCACTCATAATTAGAGAAAAGGACAAGACCACATGGGAAAAAATCATCTCCAAAAGAGAGAAAAAGAAATGATTGTACTAAAGAAAAAAGGATAGAAGGAGGACTCAATGTGACCCCCCAAGGACTGTTTTGTCATGCAAGTACAATAGATGTTCCCCCGATAGGAGAGAGAAAATGAGGATATGAATCCCCCCACAATGAAATAGCTCATGTGCCAATGATGAAAGTTGGAAGACAAAATATAATCCACTGCCTACAAACAATATTTCTCCCCTTAGGAATAAATAGATCCACTGGTGATTAGAGAAGCCAATCCAAAAGAATGGTTGATTCTAGAATCCAAATCCTTATGATGTGTGCCTCTAAAAACTGTTCATGTTTCCACATGTTGGAAAGCAATGATTTTGATCCAAGATCCTATGAAGACTGATGGAGAACAAGCTGCAAAGGCGATGAATATGGTGGGCCAACAACAGTGATGTGGTTGTCAACAATTTATCCAAACTAAAGAAGAAAGTTGCAACTACTGAAGAACTACAAAGATGCCCTTCGTTAGGGATGATACCATTGTTTATCCAATGATCAATATTGTCTGGCTAGAAAGAAACTTTGGAAGCACACAAGGACATGACTCTAGAAGCATGTGAGGATGTGACTTTGGAAGCTCATGTAGTTAGGAATTTAGAACAAAATAACACTTTTGGTTTCCAATTGGAGAAACAATGTGGAGCTTGATAGTTAATTAGCAACTTTTAATATTCTAAGTTTTTTTATTCATAAGCAAAATGAAAGAAACCTATACTAGATGCTTTAAGTAGAAACCCCCATATGAACTTTATCTAAGTTAAATTTTTACAAAGCTCCAAATTTTCCTAGATCTTTATCATGTGGTGCTTGCAAAGCACGTACAATTTTTAAAGAATCAATAAGGAAGAAAGCAAGGAGCATGCAAAAAAATATTAGGGAAAGAAGCATGCATGCATATAGAAACAAAGGTTTACATCTGCCTCCATTGTGGAGAAAATCTTCACTAAAATCTTCCAAACTCAACTCTAAGTCAGTTCTCAGTAAATTACAACCTCCAAATAAGTGAATTGGCCTCCTCATGCATGCACCTCATGCTTCATGGGTTTGATTGTTGCCTGGTTGTCTAAGGGCCGAGTGGATTGAATCAGTTTTCAATGCTAAATATGGCACCAATGCTACTGCAGCAAATTTGCATCACCACCAAATATTAGGAGGTTGATTCCCCCATGCGTGAGTCATACTCACTTCTAAGAAATGACTGACATAGGAATCCTATAGATTGCAGTTACCTCAAAGTAAACTCTCTTTGACTTAGCTTCAATGTATGGTGTAGCTCTTACATTGGTCGGTTTGCAATAGAGGATTCATTGTGTATGATGCCTCCTGAAGAATGTTGTTTGATACGAAAAATCATGCTTAAACAACCCCTTCAATAGACATTCATGCTTGTAATATGTAAAATTGTACCTCAAAAAAAAAACATAGATTTGGCGTCGAAGAAAAGAGACAGGACTGCCTAAGTAGAGCCAAGAATCTTAACAGAGCCACTCTAGAAGTTGTGCAACATTTATGGAAGGTTATAAACTATCATTGATATAGCAACTTCTATTTGATAGGTGCGGCCTAAAAAAATGGTCTCCACTTCCAACGCATCAATGGGTCTCCTTCAAATGCCTCCAATATCACATTACTAGAAGAAACCTCTCTTCTATGAAGTAGCCCTCTACTTTGACTAGAAAAATGTGTTGCAAAAAATAAGACCAAAAATGACTTCAAATCGAATAAAAAAAGCTCATAGTGGCTCTGATACCATATAAGATTTACCAAGATAAATAAGTTGAAACTGATCACAAAATGTAGTTAATTACATTAGGAATGATGATTACAAAGTTATAGGTTTAGGATGCACTTGTCAAGAATGACAAGTGTCCTAGTAAACTTGAGTTATCAAAAGACCAACTCAACTTAGATCCTTGAATGGTGGAGTTCTAACTGAGAGAAGAGTGAGATAATAGAATGCACGAATCAATTAAGTGACTTTATCTTGTGTGCAACACAAAGAATAAAGCACATGACTAATTGAAATGCATAATTAATGCAATAACACTCACAATCGGAACTAGATGATCTTCTCCTAAGTTTGCATTAAGCACTAGAGTAAATATTAATTAATTTACT
>VDFB02124297.1:0-12163 GCA_007258455.2 Sequoia sempervirens | reverse complement strand
TATTTAAATTAATTTTTTAGGAGATTAATTCAAAGACAACCTATGGCACTTTCTATATCAATTATCGGGAGATAAATTTTTTCATCACTGAATATTCATCGAACCTACATCAAAATAATCAAAAAATAAAATAAAAATAAAAATGAAAAATTCAAAAAAAAATCCAAAATAAAAAAATCATCAATTTATCTCCCAAGGGGGCATATATCCATCAATCACTTGAAAATCATGTATGGGGCACACTAAAAAAATTTCATCAATACTAGCAGCCAGCTAAAGACATTTTTTGAAGCAATGCTGCGAACACATCACTCAAAGAGGGAAAAATGTATACACCTAAAAATGGTTTGGGAGAATTGAATTAGTTAAATAATGATTTATTTGATTAATTAATCTTAATTCATTTCACTTAGCAAATAACAGAAATATTTATTTATATTAAGTTCACTATTAATTCTTCTCTTTTATCATATTATTTTCCTCTTAATTAAATAAACAAAATTAAATACTTTGTTTTATTTAATTATTATCATTATTATTTCTTCTATACTTTATCTATTAATTCTATCTTAAATTAAATATACAACTTCAATAAGTTTGTGTTATTTAATTATCTTATCATATTTCCTCTTAATTAAATAAAGATATCATAAAGTTTTATTTAATTAACCATATTCCTCTTTATTAAATAAGCAAATATCAAATATTTGTTTTATTTAATTAAATCTTCCTATTTTGCTAAAATTGAATAAATCAAATATATTCAAATACAGGCATAAAGCAATATTCCTCTATTCACTCACCAATAAAATTAGATTTTTCAAATCTAATTAATGCAATTGGCATTCACGGGAAAGCCTCAGCAACAAACCTACAGAAAATTCTCTCAATCTTCTTCCTCTGATCTTTCCTATCATCTTGCTCCGGGTGTTTTCATGGGGAGGAACAATCCCCATGATCAACTCCAACTTCTCATCTCTCACCATTCAAATCTCCAGATTGAATCTCAGCCTTTTGTTGTGCTACCCCTGTGCAAATGTGCTACCGAAAATCTATATATATAGCCTTCTAAAGCATGAAAAAGACCCCAAGAATTATCATCCTTTATGCAAACTTACTCCACAGGAATTAGCACTCAAGCATCTTAAGCATAGCATCAACATTTTTATCAATAAGCAATAGCATCATAGCATCATAGCATCAGTAGATTTATCATTAGTTTTTACTGTAGCTTCCATTTATCAGATTTCATGTCAGAATAGTTTACAGTAGCATTATACCATTTAGAAATAATCAGTAATCATTGAATCATGACATTTAGCATTCATTCCATTCTCTAGATAGGCATTTTAAACAATTACGGTGCTTACAAACTGAGAGCCTACAACTTGATAAATATTTGGAGATAGGAGACAATGGGACACATTCAGACTTTTCAATGTTTTAAATTAGTTTAATTCATGTTAATCTTGATGTAATTTTTATTAAGATGTGTTTTAGTTGTTCTTTTACCTTTTACTTATTCACACTTACAAACATAAATTTTATGAAATACTTATTTTAAAAATATTATGTTTATTAATAATTATTAATATTTTAACATGTAAATGACTGTCAAATTTAAGATAAAAGGTAAAAGTTTGTGTTAACACACACATTATTACACTCTACCTAAATACCTCTTGACATTAATAAAAATCAATTTTTAGATTTATAGACTCGTATATTTATTTAAAAATGATTAAAAAATGTAGATCTTAGATATTCTAATAACATTAGAAAACTAGGTGAAATCTTTTCATTTTCTTTATTTTTCCTTTCTTTCACATAATTATTTAGAATATTATTCATTATATATTTCACATTCATTTTTAGGTAATCAAATATGCTTTGTAAGAAAGTTTTTACATATATAAATTATCCTCCACAATTTTTAGACTTTTATCTTCTTAAAATTAGGTGAAACCTTTTTCTTTTTCTTCTTTTTTATCATCAAAATCTCTTGTGCTTATTTCTAGTTTGTAGTTCCAAAGTCAATTGTGTTGTCAAATAGATAGTCCTAGAGTAAAGTATGTTGAAGTAGGTCAAATTTCTTTCATATTATGCACAAAATTTAATAAAGATAACCAAAGTATTTATATTTCAAATACCTACTTGTAGATAATGGATTTACTACCTTTATAAAAAGCAACAAAGTATCAAGTATTACATTTTTGCTAATCCATCATCTTCTCTTTCGTGAAATTTATCCAAGGCTTGCTATCCTTAGGGAAGAGAGTTTCTCCTCTACACTTTTGTTTATCATTAGTACAAGTTAGAGTGAAAACACACTAAAAAATGGTGGACTATACTTTAAATAATTATTATTTGTACCCCCTATTTCATCTCTCAAATGGATATCATATTTGTGACTTTTGGTATCCATTTGATTAAGTTTTTCCTTTTGTCACCTTAATTCTTTTCCTTTAAACCCTAGTTTTACCTTATTTAGGTTTTCTTTTTATTTTTCCTTCCAAATCAACCAAAATTTTCCTAAAATCATGTTTTCCTATTTAATTTCAATTAAATTCAATGTCATATTAGTTTTCTTGTCCCATATTTTCATTTGATACTTTCAGTCTTTCTCCCCATCCCTCCTTATTTGCATTATTTATATTCTAAATATCAATAACTCATTATTATTTTTATATTTATGCTTTGAATTTAAGCGATTTATTAGCATACTCTAATTATTTTTTAGATTGTTATCCATCATATATATCAATTTAATTTTTTCTTAAAATACAAGGGAAGCTCACCAAGGCATACTCTCATTTAACCATTTATTTTTGCATTTTTTTCTATATATTTTTGATGTTTTAGATCAAATGTAAAAAATGGCAACGAATATAAAAAATTGAGAAGAAAGAGCTTAAAACCACAAAATATATCTCCCTATAAGTGTTCAACTAATTTAAAGGCATTTTGGGGTTGGGGCCCTAGCTTGGTTGGCTAAATCTTTCCTGTGAAGGAGGTTGGTCACAAGTTCTAGTCTCCCCACCCCCGTGGTACCGGAGGGAGTGTCGCACCATCATGTTAAAAATTTTACTAGGCACCAAGTTTATATAGGGGTCGTATACCGATTCCTACTTAAAAATAAATAAAATAAAAAATTTAAAGGCATTTTAATTTTTAACCAATTTTACAAACTCAACAAGACATCTAAATTGGATTAGGGTGTCTTGAACTTAAACACCCTTGTCATTTTAAATTTTTGAAATAAAATAGCCATCATGGATATCCCATAATATTCATGCCTTATATCTTCTTATACAAAATAAAAAAATCTAGTGAAAATTTTCCATTTTCTTTAAATCTTGCCTTCTTTTTCCATAGTTTCAGAATTTTAAATTTTATGTTAGTTTTCTCATCTAGATTGTAGTTCATCAAGTGAAATATCCAAGGATAATTCTATTGTTTTAACCAACTATTGTGTAATGTTTCAATTCTCTACCTTTGCAAAATCAAGTGAGCCACCATTTTGGTTGCATTCTATCATTATTTATTTAAATATACCCAACATTATTTTCCATTGGTTTCTTATATATTTGTCTATATCTGATTGATAACCTCTTTAGAGAATGTTATAAATACATTCATTATCATCTCTACAAGTTTGATATTGATACCATTTGAAAATGAAGAAAAGCCCTCTTGGTTATCTATGTTTTTCATCACTTTTAGTATTTTAAGTTTATTTGTGATATGTTTTGACATTTTTCTTAACTTCTACTCATTTTCATGATAAGTTACAGTTAGAATCAATTCTAATAATCATGAAAAGAAATTCCTTGTTAACTTTTAGATAATTCTAATTTAGTCAAAATTTTAGTTAATTTTCAAAAGTTTAGCAAGCATTCGAGTAAAGCTAAACCATCTTGGAGAGCATTTTGATTTCAAATAAAAATAAAATTTAGATTTTTGAATCATATATTTATTATAAATTTTTCACAAATTTTAGATATTAGATATTCTAATATAACTTTAGAAAATTAGGTGAAACCTTTTTGTTTTCTTTATTTTACCTTTCTTTCACATAATTAAATCATATTGTTTATTGTTTGTTTCACCTCTATTTTTTAGGTAATCAAATATCCTGTTTAGGAAAGTTTCCACATATATAAATTATCACCCCCACAAATTTTTAGATTTTTGCCTTCTTAAAGTTAGGCGAAACCTTTCCTTTTCTTCTCTTTTATCATCAAAATATCTTGTTCCTATTTCTAGTTTGCCTCCAAAGCCCATTGTGTTGTCAAATAGTTAGTCCTCGCTTAAAACATGTTGAAGTAGCTCAAATTTAGAACATCTTTAATGCACATTTAAATTTCTTTCATTTGATCTTTAATTATGCACACAATTTAGTAAAGATAACCACATTGTTTATGTTTCAAACACCCACTTGTAGCCAATGAATTTCCTACATTTAGACAAATCAAAGAAGTCTAAAGTCTTACATTGCTGCAAATCTATCTTCCCTTTCATGAAATTTATCCAAAGACTTTTTATCCTCAGAAAATACTTCTCCTCTATGTTTTGGTTCATCATTAGTGCATGTTGAAGCAAACATACACTCAAAAATGTCTCTTTTGGGTTGAAAATTCTCTACATTTTGAAGAAGAAGATTTCCATATAAAAATGAAATTTTAAGTCTTTTATGTAGAACATTATCTAACTTTTGTAACTAAGTAGGGATCCTCCATGAACATGTGTCTTCAAATAAAATATATTGCATTACATGTAGCTATTCATTGTTATAAAATATATTAATGCAATAAGTTGTTTCTTTAAAAGTTTTGCTTCGTGTATAAATTGCCTAATACATATATTTTTTATTTTTTATCATTTCTATTGACAAGTACATTATGCTTCGCAAATTTTAGTTATGGCTACAAGAAGAAATATATTTAGCACAAGCCTTCACATTTATGTTATTTATTTATTTATATGCTTTTCTTGTTTCATCTTACAACTAGACTTAAGTAGAATATATAATGAGTCAACCTTATAATTTTATAGATTAATATGTAGATTACGTCTCTTGTCTGTAATTTTTTCTTAATGATATTATATGACACATTTATCTTAAACAAAGTATTTAAACCATCAAAAACTCCGTCATAAACATAAAGCAAATATTCTTAACACTCATTTGTTTACTCGCTGGGTAGGAGTATCTATTTTCTCCGCGTGGTTTACTAAGTTTCCATCCCCTTGTTCTTTGACTTTGCTATTTGTTTATCTTTGTTATTTTAGATAAGATTGCATGTATTGGTGTCCCTTCATTTCAAATTCTTATTTTCTTATTCAAATGCTTTCTCCTTTACACAACCTAATCTCTAACTTGTCAACCATTAGAAATAGTAGAATGTTTAAAAAAATGATTTTAAAAAGGAAATGAGAAATTCATTAGTTCTTAGGAGGAAAACTAGCACATCTAAATTAAATATTATGAAGATTTAAAAATTAATAGAATTTTTATTGATGTTTAATGTGAGATTTTTAATGGTGCACATATCAGTCTTATATAAATATATAAGTTCGCTCACTCAAATATATTATCTATAAATTGTTAAATCAATATTATAATCATATTGAGGCAAATCTAAGATTATTTATCGTTATTTTAATTATAAATCTTGATTAAACCTTTGGAAATGAGGGACTTCTCAATAGTGACCCTATTTTTATAATCTCATCAAACTTCAAGATGCAATGTATTTGTGGATGAAAATCCATCTCTTGGTTAAGGTTTTTAACAAAGATGGTAATGAGTTTCTTTTTAGGTATGTGCTAGCTATTACCCTCCAGCTTTTTAGGTATGCAACAAAGCTCTCACCATTACATTGTTTATTATTAAAAAGGTATAATATGGTGACATCATGCTCAAAATTATAGGAAAAATGTACAATATACTTCTCTAATAAGTTGGCAAAGGATGAGATGGAGCCATGGGGAAGGTGCATGAATAATCCAAGGCTTGCCCACCCAAGATTCCAAGAAGAAGGTGAAAGAGGTATTGATCATCATATAACACCTCTTGGCATACCATTAAGATTTCCTATATATGATCTTGAGGGTCTCCTTTCCCTTAGTGTTTTTAAAATTTATGCATTTCAAAGTGTTGGGAAAAAGGTACCATTATTATTTTGTCAAAAGGGTAGGGACACAAGTCTTGGAACTTGTATTATTTCTTTTATGTTCCACTATAAGGATCATTAAGATCTTGTTTCATTTCTTTCCACTATTGGCCAAAGGGGGTACTAAGGGTGGGGTTTGAATGGACATAATTGGTGTTGTGGGGTGGTTGTTATTGAATGCAAGATGTTTTAGGAGGAACTTGTGACATCATTTGTTGTAAGTGACTAGATGGTACTTTGAATTGATGTGATGTGAGATGATATGTGTTGGCATGAGAAAGTTGATAGTTGGGGTGTTATTTGTGTGATTGATAAGAATGGGTTTGATATTACGAGTATGCCATGGTTGAGTGACTTGTTTGAGGTTGATAGCACGTGAAGTATATAATATGGGTGAAATTGTTTGGATATGAGTTGCATGTTGAGGAATAGAAATAGGTGGAAGAATTTGGGCAATGTTATTTTTATTTAGAAATGAAGTGGAAGACAATTTTTGGAATGTATTGGTGTGCTATTTTGTGTGAAGGAGGTGGTTGGTTTTGTGATAAAATTAATTATTGTTGGGAAGCATGTTTGTAAAATGATGAAGGAGGTGGCACAATGTCAATAGATTTTTGGTCAAGGTTATTAGAGTTTCCAATAAACTCAATAAAACCAAGATCACCTGTAGAACCTATGATTAGTCTTCTACAAGGAGAAAATCAAACATGTAAGAGAAATTTGCATAAAATGATGCAAATAATACTATTGGGAATAATGAATTACGTGAGATAACTTTATTTTATTTAGCAAGATGAAAAACCTTAAAAGGAAAACCTAATTAGGACCTAATTAAACTTTATAAAGTGTAATTAAATATTTAATTACACCAACACGCCCTCTTAAGTGCAACTTAGGGAGAATAAGAAACATGCAAAAAATGCAAGGATGAATGTATGAAAGCATGAATGGGTCTTGGCGACAAGGCCGTGTTAGGTATCCATGTACATATGCAATGCAAAAGAAATCTCTCATAAATAGAGAAAAGGAGAAAACTAGTGGGAAAAAACTCCTCCCCAAAAGAGAATGCATGGATGCAACAAAATGATGAAAGATGGAGGACTCCATGAGACCCTCCAAGTATACCATCCATCACATAGATACATTATAAATTACCCCCATAAGAGGGAAAGAAATGATAAAAGAATTTGGAAGCTATGTGTATCTTGATGATGATGCCAAACTGTGACTAAAATTGATCCATAGGAGCAAGTTCCATGAAGATTCTAGAACATTAGCCATAATGAATGGCCCTCAAACTGAGATGTGACTTGATGAGAATCAAATGTGATTCAAGATCATTAACCATAGGCTCTCAATCTGAGACATGAATTGATGCAAACCAAAATGTGTCAAGTTATGAGCAAGATTGTGACCAAAAGAAACTACATAATCCATATACAACTCATGCGATTTGTCATCAATATGTAAATGGGATCAAAGTTCATGCCATGTGACTACACTCTAATCCAATTATTATGCAAACAACTCCCCTAATAGAACTTTATTGAAGTTCATTTATTATAATACCCCAAGATTATAAAAGGAGAACATGCAAAAATCAAAGAGAAAAATGTAAACCTAATGAATGAAAACAAGAAATAGTGCATGCATAAATAAATGTTCACATCTACCTCCATGAATAAAAAATGACCTCCTATATGTGTAGAAAACATAGTGAACTTTCCAACACCACTCGAATCACAAATAATCAATAACCGAGGAAAAAAAAAAGCTCTCTGAAGTGAAAAAAGCTAAGTATAACTTCAGAGGCATGTAAAATTAATCAGGTGCAAAATATTCAAATAATTTATGCACCAATGGATCGGGCTCAAAAGAGGCTTTTCAATGATATAAAGTTGTCAAAAAATGAACATTGTATGTAAAAGTTAAGCTTGATTTTTGAAAAATGCTCGAAAAAGCCCAATTTGGCCCTTGGAGAGCACCGAGGGATTAAAAAAAGGCCCTTGGTCACATGCGCAACCAAGGGGCCAGGTGGTTGGCACTAGCGCCTAGTCATTAATATGACTACGTGCTAGGGTTATGGGCTCACAAGGGTTGAGTGGCTAGCAGCAGGTCATAAATGTGACTGCGGGGTGCTAGGGAATGAAGCCCTCAAGAGCTAACTAGGTAGGTGGCTTGATAATTGGTGGTGTAGTGAACCCGATGGAAAAATGTGGAGGCACCTCCTTCAAGTGCCACTTTGATGGTGATAGAGCACTTAATTAAGCATTGTGCAGTTTAAAACTACACTTTTTAATGTTTTTTTTTATTTTTTTTGAGTTTTGATTGTACTGTTGGGGTTTTGGTGGCCATACGACCTCCAAAACCAATTTTTTTCCCTTTTCTACTCATGACTCCAAAATTAGGTGAATTTTATATCAAAATTCATTTCTTCAGCCTCCTGATCATGATGGTGAGGTTGATTTATCTCTAGGATGCACCAGGAAAAAAGCTCAAGACTAGATCTCTTCAATGATGCCCAAAAAACCTCTTTGATCAAATTTCTCCCAGATTCGAGAAGGGGCTTGTAGATCAAGGCTCTGATACCATGTTAGAGTTTCTAAAAAACTCAATATAACCAAGATCACCTATAGAACCTGTGATTATCCTTCTACAAGAAGAAAATCAAACATGCAAGAGCAATTTGCATAAAATGATGCAAATAATATTATTGGGAATACTGAATTACATGAGATAACTTGCTTTTATAGAGCAGGATGAAAAACCATAAAAGGAAAACCTAATTAGGACCTAAGTAAACTTAATAAAGTGTAATTGAATATTTAACTACACTGGAACAAAGGTGATAGGTGGAATGATTTGTATTAGATGTGCTAGTGAGGAAGTGTTTTGAGTTTATTAGTATCATAATGATGTGAAAGCTTGGCTCCTTCACTTATAGGGTCCTCAAGAAGTTTGTCCTTATCATATTTCAAAAAATTCTCAAACTCATCTTTAAATTGTTTCTCATTGAGGAATTTAATAAATTGTGGTGAAAGAAAAATTGTTTTGCTAATAGGGTCACTATGTCATGGTTTGTTCATAAAGCTATTTATATTGTCTAATATGGATTTTCCAAGTGAATTTGGAGCTATATTTGAGGTGGTGGGGTAGTTTGATCCAATAGATTTTTCACCTAATGAATCCATTTGTAGGCATGCTTGTAATCATGTGATGGGCATGAAATATTTATGTTAAGTGAGTGTATGCTACACTTAAATGGTTTAAATGGTTTGACAAAGTAACCTTAGACTAAGGGGTGATGGTTTAGTTTAGTTTTAAAAATGGATGGGTGGAGGGTTTTAATCCTAAACTAAAATCAAGATCTTTATGAAAGTTTGATTTGTGTGGATATCCTAATGAGGATAGGCTAAGTTCCTAAGTGATTTTTTTTTGGCTTGGGCTATATACCTTTTGCTCAATATTTCAAACCTAATTGTGATTACTACCTCAATAGGCTAAGTTCTCAGGAAAATGTTTTTTTTTAAAGTGACAGTGTAGGATTAATATCTTAATTTGTCTAAGATGTGATTAGGTGATAAATGGATGTTAGATGTTGTTTAGTAAATATGATTATGGTATAGTTTAGGAGGGTGGCTAAAGTAGTGGGTGTCCAAATATTTTGGTTTAATTTAAAGTTAAGGTTTGATTTTGGTCTAAGGTAAGTGATTTTGGTGATGGTTGTAGTGACAAATGTTATGTGTAAAGCTTGGATGAGAGGTGTTGTTTTAACAAAAAATGATGTGAATAATGGGTGATAAGTCATGGATCTTGACCATTTAGAATAAGTTAAGACTTTGGATGATTGCTTAATTCATCCCTAGTTCTATTTTATATATTCAAGTGGATATGCCAAAAAAAGAACACATTCACTGGAATATAATGTGGATATGTCAAAATAGAATTTTAGGGTGTTAGTAGATGGATTAGCACTTTAATTATAGTGTCTAAAATTAACTTTATTGCCCAAGGTGCTCAAAGGCCAACTACGCTAACAACTCTAGAAAGGTCACAATTGTATTTGTGACTTTCCTTTGAATTTTAGAGGTACAACTCCCTCATGTGATTTGATTCATTCTGGACCTTTCTTTTAACCCGAAAGAAGAAAAGGAAATGAACACTAATTCATAAAAATGAGGTTAGTGCGAACAAACAAAAAATATCACTTAACTATTAAGCACATATACTTAGATATGTTGGGAATTAAGGTGTCTCAACCTTGACAATTCCTAAGTTGTTTATTTATTATTACTTTAGTTTTTCCCATGGATAAAAATCATTTATGTTATTAAACAATTGTGCTCCATCAAAAGGGGGTGAGATTTTGAGTTGGCACTTTTTCCACATGTCGATGCCTTGAAAAATAAGTTATTAGTTGTCAAAAGACGCCCACTTAGTGGTATAACATGGAAAGCCTATTTTTAAGGATGTTATTATGGATTCTATGACAACTGTAAGGGCTAAAAGTGGGGGATATCATTTTGGACATGAGAATCATCTATGACACGCATAAGAGAATATTTGCATAGCTATTGATGGTTTATGACGCATGTAAGAGCATATCTTATTTTATAGGGATTCTTATGACATCTTTTAAGAAGGTGTAATGTCATGTATGAGACCATGCTTAGCATGTAAGGGGTCGAATGGATTTTTACCATGTTATTTCCAAACCTTGTTTTGACCTATGGTAATGTTTTATGGTGGTATTTTGAGCCCTCATGCATATATATATTGAGGGGTTGAGTTGGAGACACTATGAGATGTTTTATAGGTACACAAATGCTGGCGGATTGAAGAAGAGTTAGAGTGCTTGTATTGTGAAACACCATTGTTAATATAGCTATTCATCTCTTCTTTGGTGGAGTTTTTTTCTCGAAAGGGTTTCTCCATGTAAACACTGTGCTAGGTGTTGTGATTTCTATTCTTGCATTTCATTGTTATAGTTGTTTAAATCTCCATATGGTTTACACTACATAATCTGGTTTATAGTAATTTGTTAAAGCTTCCATTATAGCTATTCCTCTACCATTTTTCTAACATTTGGTATCAAAGCCTGGCCAATTCTGTGTTCTGGGTGGTAGAACAAAGGTTTTTTGAGTTTTAGTGGGAGTTTTGTTGAGCTATTTTTTGCAATATTTTGTGTTTAACCATGGCTGCAACCTAACCATTTGGATATTGAAAAATTAATGGAGTTGGTTTTGAGTTGTGGAAGCTGAAAATGGAGGATCTCCTTGAAGAGCAAGATCAATGGGTAGCTATAACAACTAAAAAGAAACCTGAGAAAATGAGTAATGAAGATTGAGTAATGAAGATTGGGAGAAGATTGATAAAAAGGCATGCGACACTATTAGGCTGTGTCTTTCTAATTCTGTTCTCTTGAATGTGTCATCAAGAAAGACTGCATATGCTTTGTGGAACTAGATAGGTCAAATCTATCAAGTGAAAAGTTTGGTAAACAAACTCTACTTGAAGCGAAAACTATTTTCTCTTAAGATGAGGGGAGGTGAATCTATAGCTGAGCATTTAAATTATTTTAATTTGGTTTTGAGTTAGTTAGCCTCTATTGATGTCAAAGTAGAAGAAGAAGATAAGTGTATTATGCTTCTCTATTCTTTACCTAAATCTTGGGATAATTTCGTACTTGCTATCACTGCTAACATGGAAGATCCAAAGATGGATGCTCTTGTAGCAACTTTGTTGTCATAGGAAATGGGGAAAAAGGCAATGGATAGTATAGGTGATGCTCTCAACGTAAGGGAAAGGCCTAAAGAAAGAAGGTCTAAAGGAGATAAGAATGGGCCTAAGGACAAGTCTAAGGGCAGATCTAAAACTCTTGGAAAGAACATAGTGAAGTGTTGGAATTTTGGGAAAAGAGGACATGTCAAGAAGGAATGCATAAATCCAAAGAAACAAGTTGATTCCTCCATAGAGAAATCCTCAAA
>VDFB02124296.1:0-19879 GCA_007258455.2 Sequoia sempervirens | reverse complement strand
GGGAATGGTTCGAGGCTCTGCAGATTAGGCAGAAGGCCATGAAGAAGATTCAGAAGTAGAAAAAACAAATAGATGGTGATCTTACTGCAGTGTACGATGGATGCATGGCCTTCTTTGAGGTGATGACAGGAAGGAGAAGGATTGCCTCAAAATACCTAAGTCTGGAACAGCTGAAAGAGTGGTGGCATGAGGTTTATGCCCCGGATTCTGAAGGTGTTATAACAAGCCACTAGCTAGATGATGCGGCTACATACCTTGCAGTAATGGATAAATATATGGCCAACAAAGAGGATTGGAATAGGACTGTTGAACAGTCAAAAGATGAGATTGATTCCATTAAATGTCGGCTTAGGATATTTCCTTTGCCACCTGTCACTGAATTGGATGGAACATTCTTGAGGGTCCAGGGATCATCGGTTCAAAGAAAGGATAAGGGAAGTGGCAGTTAGTGTTTGTTTTGAGATTTGTGCTTCCCTATTATCATAGGGCATGCATTGGACCGAGCTACATTGGGGACTGTGTCAAGGCTGACCTTGATGATAGATGGCATTTAATGTGTGCCTTACTTTGATTTCCTTAGGCCGACTTGTTTTGGCGATTATATTTATCTTGTAAAAATGTTTGGCTGGGCCGACATACCTTGAGATTTGCTATAAAAAGGGCATTCTTGCCTCATTGTAAAGGGTTAGCTAGAAAGTAATAGAGATAAGTAAGAGCAGAGAAGAGTTAGAGTATTTTGTAGTAGGAATAGTATTCAATTTCTTGAAGCAAATACTGTATCAGAACAGTTGAATTGTTGCAGCATTTTGGTGATCTAATACAATAGAAGGCATTGTGGTTTTCCTGGTGAAATCTCTTGTGTTATTTCATCTCGCATGGTTCTTGTTGTTCTATCTTTCAAATTGCTTGACGATTTAGGGTTTAGGGTTCAGAATTAATCTAGTTTTAGTTTGATGAATGATGTTTATGATCTTATATTTGGAATGTTTGTAGCAATCTCTGGTCTATACTCCCAGTAACTATCTGATTGTAGTAGGCTGGTGAAGTCAACCTGGACCTTATATTCATTTGTGCTTAAGTTCGATTGTGGATGAGTATCTATGATTTGAAAATCTATATACCTTAGAAGATTGCACTGTTCTTGTGAGATTGCCTTGTGGGTTGATCAAGGATTGGTTATTTGAGATTGGTCCATTCCAGATATCTGTCATTTGCATTACTCATTCTAGGAATAGTTTAGATTTCATCATATTCTTGCACCCTTATCTTTTGCTATTTCTTTATTATCTGGTTAGATTTAGGATTTGAGATTACCTATATTGCAAAATTATAAATTGAAAGATACAATTTGCTTGTAGTAAGGTCCCATTTGATACCAAGATTTCACATTTTATCTCGAAGCTGTTTATGCATTGTCATGACCGACAACTAGAGACCTTGGGGTGATTTTAGCATTTATTGTTGAAAATAACCTTTCAAGAGAGATAGAATATTGCATTATGTCTGAGTTGTTGCTGTGCTAAAACACCATCAACATGTATATCATGAGGAACCTAAACCCTCTCCCCCCTTGAAATAATATTTCCAAGAGACTTATCCTTGTCCCTCTAAGTTTGCAAAGAAACAAAATTATCAAGGGGGAGGCCTTGGTGTAGAAGAGCAAGGCAAATGACAATCGATTGACACTTCTGTGCATCCAAGAAACTTGGGTTTGGGCTATGATAACAAACAAAAGGGTCCTATGGCATTGTCTAGTGCCTCTAACAAACTAAGTGTGGACAACAATCTCCTCAAAGACATACCAGAAGAAGAATCCATCATACATGATTACGATGATGTAGATCACATAGATCTCTCTTCCATGTTCGAATGCCTATCTATCTACACCATCAGCCTATCCCTTCGTCATCATGAAGTCATAGACTGGGACCTACATGGCAGCATACCTATCAATACCTTTCCCTTAGTGGATATGTATGTACATCTTATGGGATTGGGGGAGGATGAATGCCCTAACCACAAAAGTAAAAAGAAGAAAAATAAAAAAGGGTCACCTAGCGAAAACCTCTTTGAGGCACTTCTTGACTTAGAAAAAGTAAAAACAAAGGGTGTATCCGACATCAAAAACCTTGATGAGGCGTTGGAAGATGGGGACATTCATTTTCCCCTTGTAGGAACTTAGTTGTCTGAATGATCATCCATTTTGATTGAGGAAATGACAGAAATAAATTTGGGAACTGAACAGGATCCCAAAATCACATATGTAGCCAAATCACTATTAGAGGAAGAGTACTCTACCATCACCCAACTTCTCAAAGAAGGCATCATAAATTTCACATGGACATATTCAGATATGCTGGGTCTTGATCCTGCTCTAGTGGTACATCATTTGGACATACATCCTGATGCAAAACCTGTCAAGCAAAAACTCAAGAAAATACACCCCCAAGTAGCTCTATTGGTTAAGAAAGAGTCGAAGAAGCTATTAGAAGTTGGATTCATAAGGCCCATTGACTATTCTGATTGGATCTCCAATGTAGTGCCAGTTGAAAAACCAAATGGGAATATTAGGGTTTGCACAAATTTTCAGGATCTCAATAAAGCCTGTCCTAAGGATGATTTCCCTTTGCCAAATATCGACATGTTGGTGGATTTAACAGCAGGAAATGAGATGCTTTCCCTCATGGATGGATTCTATGGATATAATTAGATCAGAATTGCGCTTGAGGATCAACATAAAACAACCTCCACCACACCTTGGGGCACATTTTTTTATAATGTCATGCCCTTTGGCCTCAAGAATGTTGGGGCGACCTACCAATGTGCCATGACCTTTATCTTCCACGATCTCATTCACATCATAATGGAAGATTATGTTGATGATTTGTTGGGGAAATCAAGAACAAGGGAAGAGCACCCGATGATCCTCAAGAAGATTTTTGAGTGTATGGAGCACTATAAGCTATGTTTGAATCCGAAGAAATGTGTCTTTAGGGTCACATCAGGAAAACTACTGGGGTTCATTGGCTCCAGAAGAGGCATAAAGGTCAATCCAACAAAAATCAAGGAAATCATGGATATGCCTCCACCACGTAATCTCAAACAGTTAAGGAGCCTTCAAGGTAAGCTACAATCCATCTGGTAATTTATAGCTCAATTAGTTGACAAATGCTAGCCATGCACTCATCTCCTGAAAAAGGATACCGCCTTTAAGTGGAATTGATAGTGTCAACTCGGCTTCGACAAGATCAAAGAGTATTTAGCTCACTCGCCCATCCTTATGCCACCAATTCTGGGTAAACCACTCTTGCTATATATTTCTACTACTTCAGTGGCACTGGGGCAATTACTGGTGCAACATGATGAGTCATCAAAGGAACAAGCGATCTACTACATCAATTGGACCCTAGTGGGTTATGAAATCGACTATTCCCTAATGGATAAAGCTTGCCTATTCATGGTCTTCAGTTTGCAAAAGCTTCGACATTATATGCTCAGTCACCTAGTGAAGCTCATCTCCAAGGTTGATCCACTCAAATATTTGTTATCTAGGACAACTTTGACTGGTCACATGGCTAAGTGGGTCATGCTATGAAGTGAATTTGATATAGAATATGTGGATCGAAAGGCTATTAAAGGAAAAGTGATAGCAGATCAGCTGACAGATGCTCCCCTGGTAGTTGCCTATCCTCTAGTCACAAAATTTCTTGATGAAGGGGTCTTTATAGTAACAGAAGTAGCCACATGGACACTTTATTTTGATGGGTCATACACACACAATGGATCGAGAGCAGGAATCTTGCTCGTCACCCCCAAGGTGATTATATATCAAAGTCATTCGGGTTGGATTTTTCATGCACAAACATAGCTGAATATGAAGCTCTTCTTACTGGCCTCAGGATCACAATCCAATGGAATATCACTCATCTGAGCATCTTTGGTGATTCCTAGTTAATCATCAAATAGGTCAATGATGAGTTTTTGACAAAAGATGATAAGCTGGTACCTTATAAGTGTATGACTTCAAAAAGTATCACTTCTATCCAGTTTGACCAAATTTCAAGAGTGAAAAACAAAGCAGCAGATGCAATGGCTACCATTGGTTCCTTAATCAACATGCCTAAAGATAGAACAAAGTGTGAGTTCCTAGTTGAGAAATTCTTAATCCTCACTTACGATATCCGAGAAAGTGAGATGGTGTGCAACATTGTAGGTCCTACGTGACCATGGTATCATGACATCTACACTTACCTTCACGACAACATCCTACCACCCAATCTGACACACAACCAATGAAAATATTTCATCCAACGTACATCCCGTTATACTATCGTAGGCAATACACTTTATCATTGTGGGTGTGATGGAACCCTCCTCAGGTGTCTAAATGAGATTGAAGCCCACATTGCATTAATAGAAGTACACAGTGGTGTTTGTGGGGCCCATTCAAATGGCATGGAACTAGCTAAGAGAATTATTAGAGTAGGTTACTACTGGCCTACCTTGGAACATAATTCTTGCGAGTTTGTGAAGAAGTGCTTACCTTGTCAACAACACATAGATTTGATACATGCTCCTGCACAAGATCTCCAACCTTTTATAGCACCATGGCCCTTCTCTTAGTGGGGTTTCAAATTAATTGGAAAGATATATCCCCCATATTCTGATGTCCATACCTTCATCATCACTAAAATTGAGTACTTCACCAAGTGGGTGGAAGCTATGCCACTCTCTCAAATCACGGGTACTCAGATATCCAAATTTATCCTTTTCCATATTCTCTACAGATATGGAATCCTATCTACCATCATTTCTAATAATGGAAAGCTATTCAAGAACCAATCCATGAAACAACTTTGTGACACCTTTCACATTCAACATCGTTGGTCTACGCCCTATTATCTCCAAGGTAATGGTCAAGCGGAAGCTACCAACAAAACTTTAATCAAGATCCTTAAAAAGGTAGTCAACAATACTGGTTGAGATTAGTACCTTCACATCCATCCTATCCTTTGGGCATACTGCACCTCCATCCACACTCCTACTGGTGCCACTTCGTATTCTCTCATTTATGGTGCTGATGCCATCTTGCCGATTGAGGTAGAAATCCCATCACTAAGAATCTCCTTGAAGAATCTCATCAGTGATGAAGATGCTCGGGTCACAAGACTCAGTTAGCTGGAACTCCTTGATGAAAGATAGATTAAAGTGTACAACCATCTTCAAGTATATCAGAATCATTTGAAAAGAAGCTACAACAAGAAGGTCCGTCCTTGCCAATTCAACGTTGATGATTTAGTACTTAAGGAGAATCAATGTACTCAGCAGGACTGGGATAAAAAAGGGAAATTTGAAGCAAATTGGCTAGGTCCTTATGTCATCACAAAAAAATATGGATCAGGGGCATACAGACTTACCACACTTGAACGAGATCCCCTAGAGTAGCCCATTAACATCATGCACCTAAAAATTTTCTACACTTAAGTCAGTTGGGGTATCCTATCTTGCAAAAATCTAAAAAAAAATTTAAAAAAATTGTCAAAAATACATAAAAATTAAAAAATTAAAAAATAGAAAAACTCCAAAAATAGTAAAGAGAAATAATTCATCCTATGGTGAAAACCACCCCTGGTGGCGCCTTGGATAGGTACATTTGGTGAAAACCTAGTTACAGGCACCATTCGTACAAGGCTTAATCATTATCTACCTTGCGTCCTATTTATTTTATGCTTCCACCCATCTCAATCTCATATCCTATCATCCTATCGTTCCTATCCTTCCATCCACATTCTTCATCCTGTCACTCGGTATATTTTGGTTGAGCATTGGACTATCATCATCGGCTATCTGTTATCCTGAGCTTTTATCCTAATCTACGCTATTGTCATGCCAGTCCATCACCTCCATCTAGGTTCCCTCATTGTATCAGTCTTCATTTAGATCCCCTCTCGTCATGCCAGTCTTGTGGTCTCATTTTGAATTTTGTCTTTTTTGAACTACGTTGCCCCTGCACTTTCACATAGGCAAGGTCGATCATTTGATCCACCCTCGGGGCTTTGCTTTGCTTTTTTTTTTGTTCAGTCATTGTTTTCCATCATTTGTCTCCATCGTCCTCTTTCCACTTTTATCCATGGTATTTTCTTGAACTACGAGGGCTCTGCGCTTTCACGTAGGCAAGGCTAATATTTGATTGGCCTCAAATCCCCTAGGTCATTAGGGTGTGTCAGTCTTGTGACTTGTGTCTGGTGTCGTGTCGTCAAGTATGTCCTTATTCAGCTGGTTCTTCACAAATGAGATCCAATTGTATCATGAGATTCAATTGGTTTTGGAATCTCCTGCATCATATTGATATTTTAGATTAGTATCCATCTTTTTCTTAATAGTATGCATCCTTCCTAACATACCTCACCAATCCCATTGACCCTCTCGATCCTATGGCAAAGGACATTTGAAATTAATTGTGATCTTTTGATACTTTTGGATTTTTGTTTATCATTTGAGCTTCCTATCATAACTCATCAAGATTGCTATGGTCTATCATATCATGGTGTGTTTTGAGTGGTTAACATAGGGGCGTATCTTGATCCTTTTTTGTTGTTGCTATCTTCTTGGTTGTCCCGCATAGTACCCACCAAGATCCCTGCAATTTTGTGTTATGGTGGGGCATCCTTTTGTGCTTGTGGTTATCCCAATGCCTGGCCTGACCAAGGTCTTCACGAATTTGGGGTGTTGGGATAGCCTTCTTGTCTGTTGTGTTTGTTTTATGCATTCAACAGTAATCCACCTTGGTTACATATACTCTAGCATCTGGTGTCTTATGCTATAGCAAAAATCAGTGCTCTAAAAATGGAAAATCACATTAGGATTGCATTTCATGATCCATTCGGTTGTATTGCATCTATACCTCACTTATGACCTATGATTTTGGTTGTGAAAACAGTCACCTTCCATCCTCTCTTCTTCTCAGGATACCTATGGTTCTTGACAGGTGCAATTTCACACCCATTCTCCCTTAATTTTGTAATTATTACAGGGAAAGTACTTGCCAATAAGCTCAAGCAAGTAGGATATGTCTACCATTGACCCTCATCACTATGTAAGCCCTTATTTACACTCATGTCCATGTTGCATTTCAATTTCACATTATTCCATCTCAATCACATACCACACACCTTTATTTCATATGCTAAAGCAAGCATGATCTGCAAATAAAGTCAACCTACTGCCTGCTTCCCTCACTATGCAAGCCCTTATTTACACTCATGTTCACGTCACATTTCATTTATCCATTAGTGTTTGTAAGGAATTTAATTTCATCTCATCTCATATTCTAGGTTTGTTGCTTTTATCCCATGTGCATTGTCATCTCATATTTATTTTAATTTGTTTACATTAATCATAATTGGTTATTCTAAGCACCTTAGATTCATTTCATTATCAATTCATTTCCATCTCATTAGCACACCACATACATCGCCACCTTCATCACACATTGTTAGATCCATACACATAGCATATAGAGTCATAAATCATCCATCACATCCTACATCATAAACATTAGACATCATGCATATCATCCATATGAGCATAAACATACATCATCATCAACATATACATACATCGCCTCATAATGATCATCTGTAATAAAATCATAAACACACATATATGCATAAATAAATCATCCATCACATAAACATAACTTAGTATCAATATTGGCTATCACATATCATATAAATATCAAAATAAAATGTCCTTCACATAATAATGTTCATCATATCATCAAAATACATATCCATCATATACATCGGTGATCATCAAATAAAGCATAGGTACAAGGCTATGAATCAAATATTATCTCTGCCGCTCTGTACTGACCACCCATCCTGCACTTGTCAAAAATCTATATCTTGTCATCTGCCCTCTATCCTCTCTACTGTGAGTTGCCCAAATTTGACCTCTGTAGTGAGTCTAGTACTCCCCCTTTGCACAAAGGGGTCTCTCGATAGCTACTATATCTGAGGGTATGTGTTCCTGCTGACTGGGATGGTGTCGACATTTGTGGCACTACTCTGACATAGGTAGGCACCCATTGTGTATGATCTGACACTGTTATGAAGTAGTCCATCATATAGTAGCTGGCCTGCTACATGTACTCGTTTCTCTCAGCTACCTGATACCTGGCTAAATCTCACTCTTCCCTGTACCTGTGCCAAAATATGCATATGGATCTCCTCTCCTGTGCCCATGTATCCTGTGCCAACTACAACTACCCAACCTTGCCCACACCTGGGACACCTGCTTTATTGCCCTATCCCTCTCCTCCTACATAGCCTGTACCTATGCCTACATTGTATCCCTCTCCCTTTGCAATGTCTATACCTCAGCCCCTATCTCGCCACCCTCACCCTGCACTACTTGTGCTTGTGCCTGTACAACATCTCTCTCTCTCTCCACTACTTGTATTCATGCCACTACCACATCCCTCTCACCCTAGGGTATGCACCTGTACCTGCGCTGCATCTCTCTCTATCTGCATGGTCTGTACTTGGGCCCTCATAGCCTCCTCTCTCTCCTGTATCAACCCCATCTCTCCAACTATCTAATCTGCTACCTTGACTTTGTCGCAGAGCTCATCCCGCTCCTGTCTCAAATTAGTCCTCTCCCTTAGTAACCTATCCACTTGTCTCCTCAAATCATCCATATCCCTCTCCACCTCTGCCAAGGCCTCTGAAGATACTTGGTCCACTGATCCTCTAGGCTCTTGCTATCCCCTCACTTGTAGTATAGTCACCTCTGCATGTAGCCTATCTCGCTCCCAACTCATCTCCACTAGCTCCTCATGCCCTCTTTGTCTCTCTCCCTCCAACTGAGTCACCTCTACTCGTAGTTGGCTCACCTCGGCCTACAGTCTATCCCTCTCTACCTATACCTCCTCTACATGCCGTGATACCATGTCAGCTAGGTCCCCGAACTCCCTCTACCCCTTTGCTCACACCCTGTCCACCTCCGTATGCAACATGCTCACCTCGGCCTCTAATCTGCTGCTCACAACCTCATAATCCCTAAGTCTCTGCTCAACGATCTGCAGTCTCACCACGAACCCTCTTAATAGTATAATCGAGTCCTCTTGTGGTGGTGTACGTATGGTACGGTGGCCAATGGGTCGACCTCAGGAGCATCTACCTCCATTGCCTCCACCTATGGATCATCTCTCTCCTCCTCTGCCTTAGCATCCTCCTGGTCTCTCCTCCGCTATCCACCCCTCCTCCTCACCCTCCTCTATTGACCTCCTACCCCAACCTCCTCCTGTCCTCTCCCCTGCTGACCTCTTTCCTCAGTCGCCCCCTGTCTTGTCCTCTGCTATCCTCCACCCCTCCTATGTCCCACCAATCTCAGCTTGTCCTCTGGCCTGAAACAAAGTGCCTCTGTAATCGGCTCCACCAGTGTAATTCATGTTGGTCGATGGCGGGCCCACCATGTGAAGAATCTCATTTTCACCCCCGCATTTTCTCTCTCTCCTCTCCTACCTGGGTAAGGTACCTCCCACAACTCCTCCCACTACTATCTCACAAACTTAGCAGTAATCTGCTCCCCCCATGGCTGCTCTCGTGTGATCCGCCTAAATCTCTTCGGTCTGCGAAGATTGTCCTGCTCAATCTCAAACTATCTTGTCACCCGATACGCCCTATGAACTCCACTATATAGGGCTCTCTCCCAACTATATAGGATACTACATAGAAATATCCTCTATGTCTCTCCTCATCTCTCCTCCATCCGGAGAACCACCGTGTCATGTATGGCCCACACATTATTTGATCCTCTTATAGATCATCCAATGTCCTCCTCTATCTATCCAGATCACCAAGGCCCAGGTAATGAAGTACCCAACCGTACTTCTTCCCATACTAGTATGCCACTGGTAGTGTCAAATCTTGCACCCCTCTGGTCACCACTTATGGCCTGACCACACTAATGTGCTTCTAGGACCATATTAGTAATAGCGTCACCTGTGTAACACTGAGAGCCCCTAGATAGCACACTACATGCATATTCTTGTATAGTTGAGCCAACACACATGGACCCCATGCAGACTCCCCCTCCCTCTGCTCCATGATGTGTCGCACCACCTCCATGTAGGTGAGGCTGCAGAAATGATTGCTCCTATTCGGTAACAAGAGCCTGCTAATCAAACTACAAAGATATAGTGGTAGTGGAAGTACACCCAACCCCAAAAATCTATCCGCATCCAACACCATCCCTTGCAGTAGTAGGTGCTCTCATCCAAATAAGACCCATAGGGTCTGATCCAGCTCCTTATCCTCTGATCTCGTCTCGCTCACTAGATGCCCTACCATCGGTAACCTCAAAATCCTCCATACGTCCTCGAGGCTGACGATCATCTCCCTTGTCAGGAGGTGGAATGTAGAGGTCTCTGAGCTCCATCGCTCTATAAGAGCAACAAATAGTGGTTGATGCGCTCTAACTATGGGATACCCCAGCATGTGAAGAAGACCCGCTCGTGTCAATGCCTCGTGATCCTCCCCATTTGTCGCCGCTATAGTCGCCCCCAACACATTCAAATGCCTCTCTCGTGTCTACAAGCTCTCGGACCGCTACATCCACACCACACATGTCAGTCATCTAAACAATTTCTTCATCTTTCCCTCCCTTTCACCATTCTTTCCTTCCTCGCTCTAGGTGGTCCCCTCGACATTTTCTCAATTTTCCCAATTTTACCTTTTCCCTTTTTTTTTCCTTTTCCTTTTGAGCGAATTCATCCCTTCTCTTGTTGTCCTTGCCCATTTTATGGGTGCTTTCATCTTTTTTACCCTTTTTCCCTTGGGATGGGTGAATCCACCCACCCTTTGGATGAGCCTGCCCTTGGGACGGGCGAGTGAGCCCACCCTTTGGGATGGGCAAGCATGCCTACCCTTTGGGCCAGCTCGCCCTGGGGAGGGGCGCATGCACCCACCTTTGGGCAAACCTGCCCAGGGATGGGCAAGCTCACCCGTGGGCTCCCTCGCCCACTTGGTGGGTGATCCCGCTCACCCCCGGATGGGCGAGCCCATCCATCTGGTGGGCGATCTTGCCGATCGCCTCTACCATGACGGTTGCGCCTAAGGGATGGGCGCAATTTCCCATCCTATGGGCGCACTCGCCCATTGGATGGGTGGAAATTCCCATCCCTGGGGCGTAATCACCCTTTCTACTAACCACCCCATTTTTGGCAGATTTTCCCAATTCTAGGGCAAGTTCGCCCTTCATTAATGCCCGTCCTACCCTTTTTGGGCATTTTTTTAGGGAAATTTTCCCACTAATTGGGAAAATCCACCCCCTTTCCCACCGCCTCTAAATAAATGATTTTGCCTACCCAATGGGTGAAATTGAAATTCTGCTACCTACCCATTTCACTAATCTACCCAATCCCCAAAACCATGTTTTTAAATTGCATAAAAATTGAAAAATACATCAAAAATTGCTTAAAATTACAAAGAGGGTTTTGGGACTAACTTGGCATGGAACCACACGCTCGTGGAAGAACCGTTGTACCTCGTCGCCCTGGTGGATGATGTCGTCATCATACTCCTCGACCATCCTTGTCTCCTTCTTCTCCTTTTCTCTCTATTTCACTCAACTGCTAGGTGTGCAAATAAGGAATAATAATTCTCAAAATTACAATAAGTAACTTTTCCCTCCTTTTTTAATCTTTTTTAAGTTGAGGGTATTTTTACCCTTTATTTAACCTCTTTTTCATTCAACTAATCCTCTAACTTCTGTAGGCCACCATTTGTACATTGTGTATTCGTTTAACTCCATTCAAAAGCCAATCTTCATGGTTTTTTGAGCTCTATCCAATGGTACCCTTCGTTTCCTCAAATTGAGAAGTCACTCGGGGCCCCTTTTTCTTACCCAACCGCCCTCTCGAGGGGGAATACCCTACCAATTTTCTCCATTCCTTCGTCATGGTCATTTTCTTGCAAGATTGGGGCATCTCCCTTTATTTCTCACCATATGCATAGCTCACACAACTTCTCCCATGCTGAGGCATCATTTTCTAGTCATTTCCTCTATAAAGTCATTTGCACTTTATTTTTCTTTGAAACATTGTTATTCTAATAGTATTTCAAAGGGGAAAAAATGTAGACATCTAAATTTGACCACTCCCATATGGTCAAATTCATCTCTCTTATTCATTTATTTCATATTCTCCATGAATATTAGTTAAATGATTTATTTAATTAATATTTCCCCTTTTCCTAAGGTTTCTAAAGTATTTAATTTAATAATTAAATACTTTACCTTTCATCCCTTCCTCTCTAAATTAAATAAACATATCAATTTATTTAATTTATTCACTTAACCTTTTCAATTTAAATCAATTTTAAATTCCCCCTTTTCTCTCTCCTTGTCACATCCTCCATAATCCTTTTCTAATTTGGATTAGTTTAATGTCACATCCTCCATATTTTGCCACTTGCTTTTAATCCTTCATTAATCTCCTTAATCACCTATTTGCACAACTTTAATCTAATCCTCATGCCATTTTTGGTATCCCTCCAAGTCAACCCTCATAAGCACTTTCTTCATTTATCTAGGACCTCTTCCCCATGTGAATTAAAAATTCACATTTATTCCTCCAATGCTTTCCTCTTCCCCATGTAGGTTTTTGGAAAATTTTAAAACCTCTTATGTGTCATATCACCCACATAGGGACATGGACCTCCTTTATGAGGACCTTGTCTTATCCCCAAGGTACTTCCAATCATGTGAATTAAAAATTCAGACTTATTACTCCAACATTTCTCTTTTCCCCATTATGATAAGTGAAGAATTCTAAAATTCTTCACATATCAACATCCTTCCCACATGGGGACAAAAACTTCCTTTTTGAGAAAATATTCTCCAAATCCCAAGGTATTTGCAAGTACCTCCACATCACATGTCCTTTTGCCACATCACTTACACACGACAAGATGTGAGGGCTTGTGAGTCCTTAACTCACCACAACCCTTCATCTTGTCCATGTTGGCTAAATCCTAGCCATCCAATTCTTTAGAGACTCTTCCCCTAAAATAGAGGATTTTAGTTTCATATTCACAACATTCAAATCAGATGAATTCACAATTTCACTTTCAAGCACACTAGAAATATCAAGCACTCTCATCCTCCATTGTTGCACTCTTCAAGCTCCCATTGCATGCATTTTCACATACTTATCCAAATACCCACATCCATTATTGCATCCTCCATTGAATTTAGATCATTTTGCATAGCATATTAGGTGATTTTCCATCAAGGAGCACACAAATTATCAACATCAAATGGCCAACCAAAGGATCAACTTGGGAAAGGTAAATCTCTTGTTTAATATTTCTTTTGTTCAAGTTCAACTAGGCTTATCTTGACGTGGTGTTTTGTGTATTTCTCCTTTTGCATTTTCTTTGATTTTGCATCATTTAGGGTAGGAAAAACACATTGCACACAATATGTTTAGATTCATATGACTTTAGATGTGAGATTTCTATGTGGAGATATGGTGATCACTAGTTTCTGGTCATGTGTTTTCACTTGGGTGATGACATGGAGGTTATTGTATCTCTTTCTTTTGTTGGATATGGAGAACATGGGAGAGTTGGCGAAGATTGTTGAGAGAGATGTTTCTTGCAGCAGTTGGTTGTAAGATTTGTAGATCATTGTGGATGGTCCTTAGTCTACATGGATACAATTTCTATGTGCTACAATCAGTAGAATCAATATGCCTTTGATATTTTTAGATTCATGTTCATTACCCATGTAGTGGGAGTTCCTGGATGTGTTTGGTCTTCTTTGACTAGTTGGCAGATGGAGCTTGTATTTGCATATGATGGGTTGGCTATGTAGGTGGAATGAGTTTGTTGATGTGGATATTGTTAGAGGTATGGGTGATTGGATGGATTAGAACTTGTTGTGGGTGCTATTTTTAGTAGCATGGGTTGATCAGTTAGATGGGAGCAGTCAACTTCCTGTTTGTTGTTCTAACTAATGTTCTATCTTATTTTCTAGAGGATGTCTTTGTTAGAAAAAACAAAGACAAAAAATTGTGAGGGGGGGTGAATCAGTTGTCACAAAATAATAAACTTCTCAAAATTTTACTTAATTTAATCTTAGAAATTAACCATAAGCAATTAACACATCAGAGAGACAAAGAACACCAATTTTTTTTTGTGGAAGTCCTGTTAGGGGAAAAACTATAGTGGATGTTAGTCCACAAGATTATACCCTATTAAAAGTATAATGAAATCAATAAAGGGGAATGCACATGCATTCAGGCACACTTCTTAGAGCTCACTACTCAATTACAGAAGGGGCTCACTGCCCAACAATACAAAATAGGATTAAAATTCCAATTAAGCACAAGCCTGATTACAATTCCAATTAAGCACAAAAAAATCTTCTTTTCACTTAAATACTTCATACTTCACTCGATATTCTTCACACTCTACTCTGCAATCGAATGATATTCACACATATAGACACTGGAGCACACCCAACACATGAAGCACTCCCTCTTATATATCCACTACATGACATTTCATCAACAACTTAGTCAGACAGGAAAATAAAACATATTGCAATGTTGGCCCAAATTTACAAATAAAATTTTAATGCGTAATACAATTGCCGCCACAAAATAGTGGAGACCCAAATTAACATCTCCACCAAAACACTTCAATTAATTTTGCACTAAGATCCTTACAACACACTACCATCAATGTCGCTACAATATGGAAAACCAAACATGCACAAGAAAAGATCTTCGACCATGAGCACACCAATTAATGTGGATGTACTAAAAATATAGAGCATGATCTAGAGACATCCAAAAACATCAAGAAACAATAGAGAAACATCTGCAACAACTGAGATTTCCAGAATCACACAATCTTCACTTAGGAATGCTGACAAAGATCACAAAAATACTGTCAAACCACAACATGATCAAATCTATATGCGAACCTTTGAAACTTTTGGTAGATGATATAGATACTCTAAAAAAAAAACCCTTTAGTCCACAACAACTGAACTTCAACGTGAAATAACAAGATGCCTTCATGACTGCATAGCTCCACTGAACCTCGCCAAACACTTCTTTACACCTTTCTCTCAATATCCTCAACATATACAGCCTTTGATACAATTAAATGATAATAGTGTTGGACATAAATGACAATCACATATCAAAACACACCCACAACATCCAACACCTCCCTTTGAAATGATGGCACACATGATGTGAAACCATCAACCCAACACACTTTGCTTTCCTTTGGTCTAACTCTTTCTCCTCAATTGCTCTTTTTGGACCCTTAAAAAGGATTTTTCATTGTATTCTCCCCCTTTGACATCAATGTCAAAGGTAACCATGACCTTCCATATAATGCGACTTTGAACCACATATATCTGCACATCTGACTACTCCCCCTAAGTAGCAGTCACAGAAACATCAATCCGGATCAAAATATGGAAATGTAGCTCATTGATTGATGCAAGTGAATGCATATTTTTAGTTTTTATCAGGAGGGGTAATTACCCCTAGCATTCCTCTGAGATACTCAAAATTATCCTTCGGTAATGGCTTAGTAAAAATGTCTGCAATCTATTCTTTAGTAGGCACATACTCCAATCTGACTTCTTTCTCATTCACTTTCTCCCTCAAGAAGTGAAACTTGATTGATATATGTTTAGTCTTAGAGTGCAACACCAAATTCTTTGAAATATTTATTGCACTTGAATTGTCACAGTATATGGAAATAGGCTCTTCATATATCACCCTGATATCTTTCAACATTTGTTTCATCCATATTACTTGAGAACAATTATTTGCAGCAACAATATATTTTGCTTCAACAGTAGATAGAGAAATAGAATTATACTTTTTTCTCAACCAAGACACCATCTTCTTCCCTAGGAAGAAAGCACCAGCACTAGTACTTTTCTTGTCATCTACATCTCCAGCCCAATCCGCATCAGTATATGCATTGAAAGTGAGATCATCATCCTTTGGATACAAAAATGCAAAGTCAGCTGTTCCTTTCAGATATCTGAAGATTCTCTTGACAACAGTCACATGTGATTCTTTTGGATCAGCCTAAAATCTTGCAACCATACATACAACATTCATAATATTTGGTCTAGTCTGGGTTAAATAAAGTAATCCACTGATCATTGACCTATATCTAGTTTGATTCACCTTAGGAGAATCATCACTCTATGTTAGCTTGCTTCCAATCCCCATGGGAGTACCAACAGGATTTGAATCTTCCATCGCAAATTTATTCAGTAGCTCTCTCACATATTTGGACTGAGATATGGAAATTCCCTTGTCTAACTGGGTCACTTGTAATCCCAGAAAGAACCTCATCTCTCCAATCATACTCATCTCAAATTCATCCTTCATCTCATAAAAAAACTTCATACATAGATTGTCATCTCCTTCAAAAATGATGTCATCAATAAAGACTTCTATAATTAACTCTTTATCATGATCCAATTTGAAATATAATTTGCTATTAGCAGTACCTATAGTGAATTGAAGCTTCAGTAAGTATTTTTACAATCTAGCATACCAGGCTCTGGGGTCTTGCTTAAGTCCATATAGAGCTTTCTTCGGGTGACAAACCATATCTTCCTTGTTAGTTAGCTGAAATCCATCTGGCTATTCAATGTATACTTATTCTTCTAGTTCTCCATTTAGAAAAGCTGACTTCACATCCATTTGATAGACTTTATAGTTTTTTTATGTAGCATAAGAAAGAAATAATCTAACAGCTTCAATTCTGGAAATAGGGGCAAAAGTTTCTTCAAAATCAACACCTTCCATCTAAGAATACCCTTTACATACCATCTTGCTTTATTCTGGACCACTTCAACTTGTTCATTCAGCTTGTTCCGAAATAGCAATTTGGTGCCAATCCCATTTTTGTCTTTAGGTCTGGGAACAATGTCCACTTGTCGTTCTTTTCAATTTGTGTTAGCTCTTCCTTCATAGCTTCCACCCAGTGTTCATCTTGGCAGGCTTCAGTGACATTTTTAGGTTCAATTTTGGAAATCAAGCAATACTCTTCTGTAATCTTCCTTCTAGTTTGCACTTCTTTATTCTTATCTCCTATAATTTTACTTTTAGAATGATTTAGCTTTACATACCTTGGAGTTTTGGGACTTTCACGATCTTCTGGTTCTTTTGTTCTTTCTTCTATACTTGCACTTGTCTGTGCTTCCTGATTTACTTGATTTACCAGAATGAATTAAGGTTGTTTTACTAGAAGATATGGAATAATCTGAAGTAGATTTGGTGTCTAAACATTTTTCCCTTTGTTTGTATTGTCTTTATCTGAATCATATCCACAATATCTAGATGATTTAGCAGAATCCTCATCAACTCTAAAATTTTCACTCTCAACCATCTTTCTGAGTCTTTTGTTATAGCATTGGTAGGCCTTTCTTTTAGTAGAGTAACCTAAAAATATTCCTTCATCACTTCTTGCGTCAAACTTTCCTATATCATCATCTCTCTTGATATAACATTTGCTTCCAAAGATCTTGAAATATTTAACAATAGGCTTGTAACCAAACCATAGCTCAAAAGGGTTCTTACCAGAATTACCATTAACATTTACCCGGCTTAAAGTATAGACAACAATGCTTATAGATTCACTCCAATAGATTTGGGGAAAATTTCCTTCTATCATCATTGTTCTAGTAACATCCAAAATTGTTCTATTCTTTCTTTCTGCAACTCCATTTTGTTAAGGGATTCAGGGAGCAGATAACTATCTTCTGATTCCATGTTCTTCACAAAAAGAGTTGAACTCCATTTCTCCATGAATACTTCTAACTCTGGAGGGACCATAGAGGTCAGTATGTAACAGCTCTAGCAAATTATTTGAATGAAACTATTTTCTCCAAAAGGAGACTCTAGTTTGTTTACCCATTTGAAACTCCTTACAAATTGTGTTAGTAGGCTTCACTAACTTAGGTAGATCTCTCACTGCTTGAGTGGAACTTACCTTGAAAATGTTATCAAAATTTACTTGACACATCCTTCTATGCCACAAACAACTTTCATCTACTTGAACAATTAAACAACTCCCACTAAAAGTATTCAGATGAAAAATATTACCTTTTGTCTTTCTACTTGTAGCAATCATATTCCCAGAAATTCCACGTATCTTGCATCTTCCATCTTTGAATTGTAGATCATAGCCTTTTTCCACCATCTATCCAACACTCAAAAGATATTGCTTTAGGCCTTCAACATAAAGAACATCATCAGTGTTATCCTTACAACCAAGGAAAATAGAACCTCTACCACAAATCACACCAACATTGTTGTCTTCAAATCTTACAACACCACCATCATACTTCTCTAGACTTACAAATTTGTTTTTATCACCATTCATATGATGTGAGCATCCAATGTCAATAACCCACTCATCCTTTTCTTCAACTTGGGCTGCAAGAGCTTTCTCATCTTTAGTAGATTCAGTAGCCATAGGACTATCTTCAACGGTAGCAATGAAAACCCATTCATCTTCATTTGCATTATCTTTATCAGACTCATCATTAGTCACTCCTTCAACAAAGTAACATTTCTTTTGGAATCTAGACTTATTAGGCATAGATCTAGGAACTCTTTCAGGACATCTTGATGCAAAATGACCTAGTTTACTGCAAGAAAAACATTTAATATTTTACACTCCATACTTTCCTTTTCCTCTGCCTTCTTTCTTTACAATCAGTGCTTCCAATTCTTCTACCTCTTTCTTTATCTTCAAGCTGTTTCAGCTCTTCATCATACTTAGATATCTTTTTGGAGCATTCTCCCAGACCATATCTTTTCTTGTTACTTCTAGATATAGTAGCCTTGAATGTGGATTCAATTTTTAGAACAAATTCACCAAATTCACTTAATTCAAAAGTAGCAAGCTTACCAACCAGCGTGTCTCTTGACATCTTTGTTATTGATCTAAGCTCTTCAATGGCATGAGCCTTCACTTTTTAGGGGGGAGGCAATGATTTGAGTATCTTAGATACAATTTCATCCTCATCCAGGGAACCACCGACACATGTAATACCCATCACTATTTCATTTACTCTTTGCATAAAAGAAGTGATATTTTCATCTTCACCCATCTTCAAATTCTCATACTTTCCTTTTAAACTCTGTAGCTTAGCCATCTTCACCTGTGCATATCCTTCATACAAAGTTTTCAACTTTGTCCAAATCTCATCAGCTGTCTGCAGTGTTACCACATTTTCCATCTCCGAATCTATCAGAGCACTCACCAAAGCTTCAATAGCCTTGATATTATTTTTAGCATCTTTAATCTCATCAGCAGTGGAGGGACCAATCTAAGGAATAACATATGGATATTTTGTAATCTTCTAGTAGGCTTCACCAATACACCTTAGGTGACATTGCATCCTGACTTTCCACAGTGAGAGTTAGTTCCATCAAATCTCAGGCTGTCCTTCTTGAATGTTTCCATCTCGGATCACCTCAAGCTTTTAGACTTTTTCAGAGGAACTGGGGGGGTGAATCAATTGTCACAAAATAATAAACTTCTCAAACTTTTACTTAATTTAATCTTAAAAATTAACCATAAGCAATTAACACATCAGAGAGATAGAGAACACCAAGAATTTTTTTTCGTGGAAACCCTGTTAGGGGAAAAACCATAGTGGATGTTAGTCCACAAGATTATACCCTGTTAAAAGTATAATGAAATCAATAAAGGGAATGCACATGCATTTAGTCACACTTCCTAGAGTTCACTGCTCAATTATAGAAGGCGTTCACTGCCCAACAATACAGAATAGGATTAAAATTCATAGGGTA